>JASDQU010100963.1:129923-148742 GCA_032191745.1 Picea mariana | reverse complement strand
TTGTGCACTTTTCTGGTGGGTTGATAGGTCCCATGAAATCAATGGCCCATTTCTCAAATGACTGTAAGGTTACCTGAGGTGCTAAAGGAATCTCATCCTTTCTGGAAGGTTTCCCAACTCTTTGACATACATCACAGGCTTTGTAATATTCCTTAGCGTCTTTGTGTAAAGTGGGCCACCAGAGGCCAACTATAAGGATCTTCTACGTTGTTGATTTTCCTACATAGTTTCCTCCTGCGATGCCTTCATGTGCTTCTTCCAGAATCAACAATATTTTTTCCTCCATAACACATCTCCTAAAAATATCACCAGGTCCCATGTTATATAGCTGCCCAACTATAAGTGAAAAATCTGTAGCACGAACTACTAGCTGTTTCTTCCGGATGACTATATAGTCACGAGGTGCCATTTCTGTTGATAGGAATTGGAATATCTGGACGAAGTGATCATCAACCTTTTGGATGGCCAACAACTGTGCATCTAGTAGTGTATCCTCCAAGCTAGTAGGTTCCTCTCCATGTTCCAACCTAGACAAGTGGTCAGGTCCCTTGTTCATTCTCCCTGGCTTTACCACAATTTCAAAATCATATTCCTGAAATAACAGAAGCCATCTGCATATCCTTCCCCATAACACTGGCTTGTTGACTAGGTATTTCAACAAAGAGTGACCGGTGAACATATTAAAGTGTCCTCCCAACAAGTAGTGACAAAACTTCTGCAATGCATATACGATGGCTAAACCTTCTCTCTCAGTGGTAGTGTAATTTATCTCAGCTGTAGAGAGTTTCCTACTAGAAAAGGCTAATGGATGGTCAATATCTCCTACTCCTGTTTGTGCTAACAATGATCCCAATGCAATAGAGGATACATCGACATAGACATGGAATTACTTATTCCAATCTGGGAAAACTAGAATAAGCGCAGTGACCATTTTCTGTTTCAGTGTGTTGAAGCACCGCTGACATTCTTTTGTCCATTGAAACTGACAATATTTCTTCAAAAAACTCTCCATGGGTGCTGTAATATGTGCATAGCCCTTAATGAACTTCCTGTAGTATCTAGTATGTCCCAACACAATGCAAAATTGTATTACTGAAGTAGGAGGGGGTAGATCAACAATGATGGCAATTTTGGAAGGATCTACCAACAACCCATGCTTACACACAATATGGCCTAGCAACACTCCAAAGGGTGAAAATAAGATGCACTTATTCAGCTTTAGGGAAATCTGACATTGCCTACACTTATCCAACATTAGTCTTAAACATTCAATATGATTTTGTAATAAGCTAAAAATAGTCCAATCATCAAAATATGCTTCCAGAAATTTATGTAGAAAGTCCTTGAATGCTTCAACCACCACCCTAGAAAAGATGGCTGGTGCATCCTTCAATCCAAAAGGAATCACTATATACTAGTAGGAGCCCCATTCTATTGCAAATGTGGTCTTATGGCAGTCTTCCTTGGCAATCCTGATTTGGTGATAACCCGAAAATCCATCCGTGAAAGAGTAAACTTCCTGTCCTCCCACATTATCTAACACTTCGTCTATAAATGGTGTAGGGAATGGATCATGTAAGAATGCATCATTCGGTTTCCTCAAGTCTACATAGATTCTAATCTCTCTTGTTTTCTTATCTTGAAATACTATAGGGATAATCCATTCTGACTCTTTGACAGGTTCTATGATTCCCGCTTCCAACATTCTATCTAATTCAATCTTGACTTTCTATTTATATTTGGGATTTAGTCTATAGGGTCTTTGCTTGACTGGCCTTGCATCTGGTTTCAAGGGAATCTTCATTTCTCTCATGGGCCCTTTAATTCCCTTCATGCCAGTGAAATTGGTTGGAAACAAGTCCTGATATTCATGCAACAATTCTGTGATTTTATCAATGGTGGCATCATCCCAGTAATCTCCAACCTTTGCTATCTTAGGTGCTTGCTCGGTTCCAATGTTAACTTTCTTGATTTTAATTGGCTATCCAATGAGAGGTAGTTCGACTCCTGGTCCTTCTATGCCTCTCTATCCTTCTGTTTCTACGATGTTCACCTTTGTAGGATCATCTTCTTCATCAACATTGCTATTATAACAAACCTGCAATTTTTGAAGAGGTGTAGTCCATTCATCCTCATCTTGTTGGACAGGGAAGCTAGGTGCCTCCTCAAATACTTTCTGTCTTACAACTTGTAAAGATTGATATACTATAGGGTACTACATTTCAAATAAAAATGTAGCTACAAAGTTCTGAGCCATACCATACCAATCTGCAGTGGTGAGGCACAATTATACTTGAAGATACCAATTGATAGGGGTTGTGTCCAAAGTGTTAACCAATTTATGCACCCACTGATATTGAGGAATGATGCTCCATGCTTCCTCACAACTTCGCACATGGTCCTTTAGACCACTTTGATCTATGTATCTAACCTCACACCCTTCTACTTGTTCTGAAAAGCGCAGTGTCATCAAAGTGCAACATTGCACCCAGTCTGCGATGTTATTTTTGTGCGTTCCCCACCATCTCGGTGGCGTTGCTTTCAAGGCCTCATCCAGTGCCAAAAATCTCTATTGTATTGGTACAATTTATTCAAATTCCAATAAGAAAATTTCTAAATGATTTAAACCATCAAATGTGGAAAAATTACTGACTTTTGTGCCAATCCAACGAACTTCCCTGGTCAATCTAGCACATCTCTACATAGAAACTTCGTACATTTTGTTCTGCCAGTTCTCTAGTGCTTCTTCTAAATCTGATGAACATGCACCATCACTTCGCCAACTTAAATTCTCATTGACTGTATGAATAATGTAATCCTGTTGTCTTGCAGTCAATTTATATATATTCTCTAGCTCATATGCATGGTCTTCTTCTTTGATGGGCTCTGTGTATCTACGACCTTCATCAATATCCAGAGGTGCAATGACCCTAAGGCCATCACCTTCAAATGTCATTATTCTTTTCTTTAAGTCAACAACAGTAGAATCATTGAAAGCCCAATCAATTCCTAATAGTGCAGGATAAGGACAACTATCATCAACTATCTCAATCACCTCGAAGTCTGCAAATGTCCTTATCTTGTCAATGTCCACAAGGACATGCTCCAGCCTTCCAAAGGGGCTTACTGCTTGTTTATTAGCCATCCTGAGCCTGATAGGGGAATAAATCATCTTAGGTTTTCCCATCGGTGCCCAGGTCTACTTCGTCATAACATTGACTTCTCATCCTAAGTCAAGGAAAACATAATCTATATCATAATCTCCAATCTGAGCATTAAGGTGTAGTTCCTTGTTTTTCCTTCTCTTTTTGGATACCTGATGTACTGCTTTACTTAGCAGAGGATCTATCCTGCCTATCTCATATTGTCTGATCAAACCTTGTAGCTCTTGTACAACTCTTTCATCCTTAATCAAATTTATGCAAGTACATAAAAATTCCATAAGCTTGCTTACCTCTTTTCCTTCTCTGGGTGAAGTAGACTGATCAAATGCCAAAGGCATTCCACATTCTATTACTTCTGGTTGAGCCTTTGATGAAGACGCCTGATCTCTTACAAATTATTTTCTTGCCTCTTCAAATTTTTCTTTTCTTTCCTTGGGTCGAACACTTGTGTATTTTCTGCAGCGCTTCTGACTCCTGATTCTTCTGTAGTCTCTCCTGGGGTCACTCTGTCTTCTCCTGTAACAACGCCTCCTCTAGTGATAACAATGACTCTAGGATCCTCTCCTTGAGGTTTTGCTAAGATTAGTTTCACTTGTTGGTTTCCTCCTCATTTCTTCTGAAGTTTGGCTAACAACGTAGGACACTCTTCAATAACATGTTCAAATGAGTTGTAGTAGGTGCAAGTGGTACAAGGGTTCTGATAGTCCCTTTCCAAGTGACCTGGATGTGGGTAGTCATAACAAATGATCTGAACTCGACCTCAGCCCATGCCTCCTCCTCGTCCTTTTCCTATGAATCCATCGCTAGGGTTGAAGTTTCCTCTTCCTGGAGAGTTAAACTGTGTAGTATTTCCCTTTTGTTGCATCTCTCCCCTAATCCTATATGTATCTCTTGATCTTTCATGCAGGAGATCATAATCCCTACAATCCTTCTCATCATGCCCCACAGATTTACAAAATGTGAAATAAATATTTGTAGGTGTATGAACATATTTTTTCATGTAATAACATTCACCAGGGCGATTTCTATTTCTACATACCTCTCACCAAGGTAGAGTGACCTGCTTCAAAGGGATCAGAGCTCCAGAATCCAAGTATTCATGAAATAAGGGACAATGATCATTTTCATGGCCCTATGACTTGCATCTGATACAATAGATGTCTTATCTTTTGTCTTTTCCCTTGTCTTTCTTCATATCTTCGACCTGTAGGGACAAGCTAGTTAGCTGACTCAAAATTTTACTCATAGCTGAGATGGATTCTCACATAGGGGATGATTCTAGTTTCATGGTGATATCCAGTGCCTCAACCTACAAATCAACCTTTTGCTGCATCAGAGGGACTCTGATGTGTGGTAGAAGGGAAGAAATGAACCATTCATTGCTCTGTTCATCTGGAAGATGGAAACTCAATCGGCCTGTTAAGGTCTTGAACCTCTGATCAAACTCCCAAATAGGTTCATCTACTTTCTTTTTGATTTATTTCAATTCTGTAATACATTGTGACTCCGACTTGGGTTTTTTGACTTCTACACTCAATGAAGTCTTGATCTTGTTCAACGGTTTAGGCTGTGCAACTCCGTTAACAAATTTCATGTACCAGCGTAGTGCGCGATCTCTTAAGGTACTAAACTGAGCTCTCTTAACATCTTTGTTAGTGACTTGATTAATACTCCATACTACTTCACATAGAAATCAATGCTGATCAAGATCTTCAGACTTGTTTCCCCTAAAGATAGGTATCCTCATTTCATCCGCCATAGATCTTCCTAGGTTTCCCGACCGAGTATGTGATGAACTGCTGGTAACAGTGCTTTGATGAATCTGACTACTCTGGTTACTCTGGCTACTTAACGATACTAAAACAACATGAGTAGTGATAGTACTTACTTTAACAGTCTGCACAGTTCTTGAAGTTTCTGATTCTTCTCAGGGAGGTTCTTCAGTCTTCCCTTCCCCTGTCCCGATGAACTCTGAATGTTATTCATTCAATAACTCTTCTTCTTCTCCAATGTAGAACCCTTCTTCCTGTATTAGTGGTTCATGGCTCTGCTCAAACATGTTTACTAGGGGAACCTATCTAAAGGCTCTCCCACTGCACGCATGTCCATCTTCTGCGTCGCTGTCACTTTTTGAGTTCTTGAACATTATATTTTCAATCTGACCAACTATTATATCTTCAAGATGTTCTTCTCATGTAATAGCATCTTGATATTCAACTTCAAAAAGTGTAAAAGTTTTCCTCTCGGCCCCTTAAAGAAATATCTCTCTGCTTGGCTATATGACTCTACTCTATCAATAGCAAACTCGCTAATATACCCTCCAATGGTGCTATCAAAACAGTGATCTACTGCTCTTGACACAACGTTATCAACTCTCTTTACCTTCTTGATTAGCACCAATGCCCAAACCACAGGCGGTCTAGATCTGATATCAAACTGGGTATCGACTAATATGGATAACCACTCATATAGCTCCCTATGAATTCCTCCAAAGATGATTTTGTGTATATCAGTAAAGATATACTTTCCCAACCAGTATTCTGTACTAAGTTTAGGGTTATTGTTCTAGGCTTTTGTGAAGTCCTTTTCTTGTTCTTATATCCACTTATGAATCTCTATCTTCAATGGAAACCACCTTGACATTCCCTCAAGAATATCTCGGTCCCGACAACAGAACCATTTGTTGGCATAGGGGCAGACCCAGGGTTCAACTCTAACAACGCACCAACAAGCCCTAACTACTGGCCCTTTTGGCAACACCTACGAAGAAGATGCAGTCTCACCCGAAGTAGCAATAGGGGGTTGCATGACACATGTGTCTACAACCAGAGAAAATGCAAAGTGAATCCAAGGCAACACACACAAAAATCTAGTTGTTCTCTATCTTCTTTAAGTCTACTGCGCGAATTATATCTCAGATCTAACACAATGATGTAATAATAGAACGACAAAATAATAGAATAGTAGAAGGTAAAGGAACACAACATAAACCACAGAGACAACAAATATATGTGGTTCACCCTCTCCCTAGGGCTACATCCACAGAACTGTGTTTCTTGATATTATAGGAAAACATACAGTTCTATTTGCGCTCTTAGCTTGCATATCTCTCTCTCTCTCTCTTTCTCTCCCACCATGTGCACCCAGCTACAGGGTTGATCTTTGCACCCAGTTGAATATCTTATAGTACCATAGTGCTCTCCCATGCAACACTTCTCTCCCTTACAACAATAGTCACTCTCTCAATCCACAATGACAACAACATCAACTAATGGCCAATACTGAACAACATACCCCTCTTCTCTCATCTAGTTTCTTATTTATACATTACAATGACCCTGGGACATCCTTAGGTTGAAACCTAGGTGTCAAAACCCTAAGTACCAAAACCCTAGGTGTCAATACCCTAGGTCCACTTTGATCCACGTTCTCCGGGCTTCGCTAACCTGTCTTTCCATATTTCCTGCAAGGTGCTCCAAAGCATCCATCGGCATATTTTTCCTCTTGATGAGTTGTCCACAACCCATCCTCCTTGCTGATTTTTTCTCCTCAATCTCCTCACCCAACGAATTGTTTTCCCTTACTTCTCTCCTTCTTTTCTGCTTCTTTGATCACTTCGACCTGATCTTATTCAATATGCCTTCCGCGCAGTTCGTACTTCACCTTTCCTTTGTAATCTTCACTTTCTTCCATAACCAAGGGCCAATAACACACAAGAAAGGGGATTTCCTATCGCAAAGAGGGTAGTGAATCAGGTAATGCGCAAAAAGAGGACCAAAGGAGAGTTCAAAATGAGTGCATAGATTGGGTAATATGATGTGGACAATGTCATTTTAAACTTGGGTTATGATGTAAATGTGTTACCAAAGAAAACATGGGAAATGATGGGGAAACCCAAGTTAACATGGTCTCCCATCTAGTTAATATTTAAAAACCAACCCAAAATAGTACCAATTGGTCGATTGATAGGGACACTTGTGAATATAGATGGAGTGCACAATATAGCAGATTTTGAAGTCATAGAGATTGTGGATGATGGGCATCCATATCCATCACTAATGGGGATAGAATGGGCCTTTGAAAATCAAGTGATCATTAATATGAAGAGAAGGTAAATGATATTTGAGGTAGGGGACTTGAAGGTTACTGCAACATTGGATCCGATAGAAGGAAAGAGGTACATAGAGCGAGCAAAATGGAATGAAATTGACAACCTGTATAATATGACTGCATGAATGGATGACTATGTTCACCCCACTGTGGATGGTTTCTTAGGTTGGAGAAGCAATAGCTCATGTGCGTCTGATTTATATGAAGGTATGGAAGATTGGAAGCAGAGGATGTATGAAGTATCCACCAGACAATGTTCTCACATTACTCGATCATTTCGCTGAATTGGAACGAAGCTATGTGATCCACTCAAGTACGATGGTTTGGCTGATATAAGTGTTGGATCATGTTGTCATTGATGCCAATAGTTTGATTGATTGATGTCATTGATTGATGTCAGGTGATTAATTGATTGATTGATGCCATTGATTGATGTTAAGTGATTAATTGATTGATTGATGTCAAGTGATTGATTGATGATTGATGAACAATGTCTTGATATGTATTGTCCTTGATACGAATGGATAGATGAAGATGAATCAATGAGTTTTCATTGATATGATGCATAGATGAAGATGAATCAATGATTTGTCATTGATACATGATGAATATAGATCGATGTGGCTTCCTTGATATATGATGCATAGTTTGATTGATGTAAAGATGACTCATTATTGTCTTATCATGGTTGATAAGGAGTACAAATGGATGAACTCCAAATTGGTCCCCTTATGGTGAAATCCCTCACGGGAAGATGCTTTACGGTTGAGTTATCCTAGAATAATGGTTGGAGAACCCATGCTTGATTGGAGAATAATGAATTGAAGATCAGTGAATTTGTTAGTGAAACTATCCTAGATGGATAGTGTTTGTCATGCCATTTCCGGTGGTATGTGGAATGCCACATAACTCCTCATGGTTTGAGATTTATGGCCTTACAAAGTTGGAGGACCCTCATATGTTGGCTTGAAGCCCCAAAAGGTCAAAGAAGTCAAAGTGCCTCAAAATAAGAAATCATTATTTAAATGATAAAGTAAGTGACAAAGTCAAGAAGGATTATTTAAATGATAAAGAGAAGTGACAAAATCAAATAATATTATTTAAATGTTAAAGTGAGGTGACAAAGTCAAGGAGGAATATTTAAATGATAAAGTAATGGAGAACTTTATAAATATGGAAAGTGGTTAACCCTAGAAATGAGGAAAATAGGTTAAGTGACCTAGAAATGGGTTAAGTGACCTTGAAGATACAAAGTATAAATAAGAGGCTAGGGTCTCTCATGAACTGCAAAATTTTGGGAGCACATCCTATGTATCTTTGGTGAGCATCTTGTGTGGATCTCTTGAGCATGATTGAAGATCTATTCTGAGAGAGAGAGTATGGAGGATCTCATGAACGCATCAAAGTTTCATAATGTCTAAGATATTGATGGTGAAAGTTTCGGAAGTTCAGAAACCCTAGTTTCTGAGGCATACACAGGATAACAATGTATCAGGGTGTGTTTTATACACGGTCTATCAGTGTATTAGGGTGCGTACGTACGTGGGATGGAAGTGTATTAGGGTGCGTACATGTTGGAAAAACCATGGAAACTTGAAGATATGAAGATGAAAAGGTTCTAGATTCTGAGATCAAGTTTCCAGAAAGGTCTATAGTGCTTAGATACATCAAATCTATCCATTGGTTCAAAAGGTATGGTCACATAGCTGTCTTGATGGACACTCTTGTTTGTTGTGTGGTGAATGCTTAAGGAATTCATGGTATGCCTGTTGTCATTTGTGTTGGTTGATGGAGTGAGCAACACTCTTCTAATTCAATGCTGATATGATTGCTATAATATGCTGATTACTTATACATGTTTGAGTAGCATTCATATTGTATGGTTGAGAAGCATGAGTTAGTTATTGGAGAGCTTGGATGTGTTGTGACTGGTCATGAGTCATACTGGACAGTGAGAGATAGAAGAGAATGATGAATTGGGTGCCGAGGATCTGAGTTGATTTTGAAGAGAAAACCCTAAGTAAATTAGAAGGCATACGCAGGATGTAATGCAGATAGACCACATACATATGTGGTCTGTAGTGAGCTAGGGCGCGTACACACGCGGGCTGCACTACTCACAGGCCACATACTTGTGACATATTGATATCTGTGGAGGATTTTTTCCTCATCTCAGTTGGTGCTGAGGATGTAGGCGAAGTCTTGCATATAGATTTGGTGCTCTTGCAGAGTTGTACTGTATTCAATTGTTGCTGAAAAACCCCAAGGATTGTAGTTCGTAATAAAAATAAAATTGTACATACATCTTGTGTTCTTTGTGTTCCTTGTGGAGATGATTTGTTGATGATATATTGCTGATATATGTTGTTGATATATGTTCACATCTAATTGGTTATGAATGACAATAATGAGTAATGAGTAAATGGTTCATGCTAACTAATGAGTTTTGTGTAAGAGGGAAGTTTTGTAAAAAGAGCCCCATGCTCATTCGTCCCCCCTCTAACTGTGGTCGGTGTGTCCAACAATAAGATCTTTTGTAAAGGTGTTTGAGTGGTATATACCTGAACAAAAAATATTGTTGGCATTAGATTTTTCCTTGAAAGCTAATCCATCTAGATGGTGGGATTCACATAAAGAAGGAATAAAAGACTAGAAATGATGTAGAAGATTAATGCAAGTTAGATTTGGTACTGAGGGTGAGTATATTGCACAAGAATATGCATGAGTGAGTGACTCAACATATCATATTTCATAGTGGAGAAAAATATGGAGTTCAATATTGAAGAAGGAATGGACACATCGGTTCATACATACATTGGATACGATCCCTGAGAATTGGTACTTGGAATTAGAAATGCACAGAGAAACAACGAACTTGGATGAGCTAACTCAAAGGTTTAAGGTAACATTTACTTTTGAACATGAATCTCCATTAATAGATGCAACTTTTTAGGGCATTAGAAACAATATTTTTTTAGAATAAGGGCCATTCGATGTAGTACATGTGTTTAGTGCGCATAGAGCTTCTATGACTATTCATGAATTACCGAAATGTTGTAATGTTCATAAATAAGACTAGGATGAAGAAGATCAAAGAAATATACAAGTACCTGAAATTGAGGAGGAACGCGTAGTAGAAGGTCTAGAGATTGGATCTGGTGCATATGCACTTCCATTAAGGACACAAAAGGTCAATATTGGGACAAAAGAGAATCCAAAGTTTGCGCAAATAAGCAACTACTGGAATGATGAAACTATGGATACAGTTGCAGACTTACTGCATGAGTATCAAGATCAATTAAAACCATGTTTTTAGAAATGAGATAGATAGTTGGTGAGTTAGGATAAATGAATATCCCTCTGAAACCAGATGCTAATCCAGTAAGGGAGAGACCCTACAGACTAAATACAAAATATAAAGAGAAGGTAAGGGCACATATAGACTGAATGTTAGAAGCAAGAATCATTGAAATAGTAGTGGAATTAGAATGGATAATTATATTCATAGTGAAATATAAGAAAACAAGGGGAATCATAATTTATGTAGATATAAGAAAGCTAAATGATGCATGTCTGAAAGATCCATTTCTTACACCTTTTACAAATGAAGTGCTAGAGAATGTAGGGGGGGTAGGAGGCCTAATATTTCATAGATGGACTCTCAGGATACCACTGGATAAAGATTGCATAAGAATACATACATAAGCCTACCTTTGCGAGAAAATGGGGAATCTACCAATACACAGTGATGCCTTTTGGGCTAAAGAATGCACCTACAATTTTCTTGAGAGTAGTTGTCGCAACCTTTAAGGAATTTATTCATAAGTTTCTGGAAGTGTATTTAGATGATTGGACTGTGTTTATGTTGATTATTTAGGTTGGCTTTCATTGATTTCAACCCTTGCATCACATTTGATAGAAAATTCCGGTAACCTGAACAACATAATTATAGGATTAAAGTTTGTTTGATGTATAATGGTATGAAGGGTAGTATGTTTGTAGGTAAAACTATTTTAGATGGATAATACATGTCATGCCATTTCCTATGATATGTGGAATGTCACGTAACTCCACATGATTATAGAGTTATGGTCTTGTGAAGTTAGAGAACCCCCATGAGTTATCTAGAAGGTCAAATAAGTCAAGTTATTCTAGAAGCCCCCAGAAGAAGATGACTAGTCAAGTGCGTGAAACCAGGAGTTAATCATGGGTTAAGTTGTTGCAATAATAAAATAATTAAAAATAATTTAGTTTCAAATAGAAGTCGAGAACTTACTATTTGTAGCAAAGTGGGTTAGAAGTGGGTTAGAAGTGGGTTATCCATAAAACAAGGAAATTGGATTAAGTTGGTTACAAGGTAACACCTTGAGTAAGCTACATGCAAGTACAAATAAGAGAGCAAGGCTCTCCTATTTCCACCTATTGATAAAATTGAATATCTATTATTTTGAAATGTTTATTGCAGGTACTCATTGATACATTTGAAGTCATGCAAGTATTAGGAAGCATGAAGGGTTGATGGAAAGAGTTTCGGAGTTGCAGAAAGTACTAAAAAAACCCTAGGTTTTGAGGTGTACATGGGATGCAGTGGGGGAAGTTGCATACATATGTGGGCTGACAGTAGATTAGGGTGCACGCATATGATGTCTGGAAGTAGATAAGGGAATGCACATCTGGGAAGAAGCCATGAAAGGTTGAGTTTCTGAAGGTGCAAGGTCTCCAGAGTACGAAAGCACACTCCCAAGAAGGTCTACATTGTTCATGTACAATAGATCTATCTACTAGTTCAAAAGGTATGCCTTATTTCTATTAGTAGTTGGATTTTGTTGTGTACATGAGATATGTCTATGAGGATTTCCCCTAGAGAGGTTATTAGGTGTATGGAACTTATTGTATAAGTCATATCTAGAGAAGTACAATGCTGGTATACTTGATATTGTTCGTTAGTACATCTTGTTGGTTCAAGTGTTTGAGGTATAACTAGTATTATTGGTACATGGTTGAGTGTTTTGGCTGTGAAGAGTTTGTGGAGTTGTTTGTGAAGTGTCAAGCTACATATTAGTAAGGGTTTGATTTCTAGTCCATGTGAGGATTATTATACTTGTTCATGATTATACACACTTGTATGGAACATGATTAGAGAGATATAGATGCACTCAAATAAGGGATATGTACGAGGATGTATGCACATGGAAAAATTACAGGTTGAACATAGTGACAGGTTGCAGGTTGATTTGAAAAGAGGCAACAAAGTGTCTGAGTTTTAGTAAAAGTGAAAAACCCTATATTTCGAAAGGAGTACACTGGCTGCAATATAGACAGGTTGCGTACATACATGGGCTACAATATAGACAGGACGTGTACATACACGAGCTGCAGTACAGACAAGTGACATACATACACAAGCTGCAACATAGACATGTCTCGTACCTGTTGGGTTTTGTTGGTGCAGGAAGGGTACAAGTACATGTTGGTTACAAGACAATGACATAGATTGGATATAGGTTATTGGAACGGATTGGTACAGGTTTATAGTGGTATATCTCATAGTGAAAATGTGACATGGGTTTCATCATTTTACTTATACTTCAGGGAAAAAGGACATGGAAAGGATAGGTGGTTGTAGTTGGAGAACATAGGGGGTTGTATCCTCCTTCTGGTTGTAGCCAAATAATTGGGGAGTTGGAGATTCCCTTAGGTTGTAGGGTGAAATTATAGGGGGTCGAAGTGTCCTTCCACTTGCAACTGGAGAAAGAAGGAAGTTGGTGCTTCCAATGAATTTAATTCTTAATGACATATAAGAAAACAACATTTCGTGGTTTTCTCCCGCAATGGGTTTCCATGTAAAAACACTGGTGTATTGTTCATGTGTATGATTGTTCATTGTTTATGGTTTATTTACTCTATACTTATTGGATGATAATGTTATATTGATCATAAAGATAAATACAACTTACATACTATGGTTAAAAGGATTATAATTGTCTGTTACTGATTCACCCCCCTCTTAGTAATCCAACAATTGGAATTAGAGCAGGTTCCTTGAGAAATCCGTTTAACCACTGAAAGGTAGATCATGGAGAGAAATAGTATGTATACAAATAAAATACCATAGTTTGATGGAAAAAACTGTGCATTATCGAGCAAAATGATGAAAACATATCTACAGGTACAAGGATTTGTGGTTCTGCAATCAGTTGTAGATGGATATAAAGAACCAACAATCCCACCAAGAAATGACATCAGAAGAAAACTTGGTCTAAATAATTCAAAAGCCACAAATGCACTTCTGAATGGTGTTTGTGATTTGGTATATGTCAAAGTTATTCATTGCAATTATGCTAAAGAGATTTGGGAAAAACTTCTTAATATTGATGAAGGAGATGCAAAAGTCAAGGAAGCAAAGCTTCAAACTTACATAGATCAATTTTAACAATCAAAGATGAAGGAAGATGAGAATATTGCAACTTACTACTTACGAGTTGATGAAATAGTGAATGTAATCATAGGATTGGGAGAAGAAGTTGAATCTATAATTGTTCAAAAGGTACTAAGATCTATTCCAATGAGATTTGATCATAAGATATCAGTCCTAGAAGAAAGAGCATATTTGGATTCAATAGGCATGGATGAACTACATGTAATTTTCACATTTTCACACCTTATGAAATGAGAACCGAATAAGAGAATCCAAGTATAAAAGAACAAACTTCAAAGAATCCAAGAAGTCAAAGAAAAGGGAAAGCAAAAGAAAAAATAAGATAACAACATTAGTGACATCTCAGAGGACGATGAAGAAGTAGGCAACTTTGTCAGAAGATTGAAAAAGGGAATTGACAACATATATAAATGTAAGCTTCCATGGATTTATTTTAACTGTGATGGTATTGGTCATTTTGCTAAAAAATGTCCTCATAAGAAAAATAAAAGAAATATGAAGATGATTCAAGTAGAAAACAAACATATAAAGACAAAAGAACAAAAAAAAAGTCTTCAAAAAATGTTTATGCACCAAATAAGACATCTACTCATTAGATGAAGATGAATTTAGTGAAAGTGAGACATAAATAGTTCCATTCATGGAAATATAAGATTATGATAAAGAAGGCACCGAAGAAGAATATGAAGAGGTAGAGGTTGACTACAAAGAATAATTTTTGAGTGCTATAGAAGTTATAAAAAGAGAAAAGAAGAAAAAAAAGAAGCTCCAAGCAGATCTAGACAAGAAAGAAGACACTCAAGAACTAGAGCACATGATCAGGGAGTTGAAGGTTAAAATAGAAGAAGACAAAAGAATCGAATAATCACTTAAATAAAAGTTGGAAGAAAATGACATAATCATTGGAAATTTGGAATCCTAGATTATTACATTGATAAAAGACCTTCAACAGAAAAAAAAAATGGAACAAATCAAAGGATTTGGATAATATTATCAACAGTCAGAGGCCACATCATGACAAGTTCAAGATAGGATACAATTAGGCAGAAAGAGGCTCAAGCTAAAAAACTACAGATCGAGAAACATGACCAAGAATCTATGCAGAGACATCTAGAGGAGACAAGAAGTTTTATAGGGAAGATCACAAGGACACTCCTCCACCTAGAAGATTTAGATTTCAGAATCAACGTCAGTTAGAAACAAGCAGGCCTCATGAAGAAGATGGATTCAAAAGAGTAACTCCTTTCAAAATATCCTCAACTCCCAGGTGTACAACTATATTTTTTGGTTTATGTTATGCATGTAATAATTTTGGACATAAATATGTAAATTGCAGAGCTAATAGCAGGAACAAAAATAGCTTTGAAAGTCATGCAAAAAATGGTTATCCAAGAAGTCCTAGTGAAACACAGAGAATAAGCTACAACATGTTTGAATCATTGAACACTGAGGTGGAATGATACAAGTGAACAACTTTGGACACATGGCCAAATATTGTAGAGTGATAGTTCCTCCCAAAGAATCACAATAGAATATGAACCAATACATATAGGAACCTCAACAAAGAACATGGATAAGAAACCAACATCAGTATAACAATGAATAATGCACACTCTCCCTACAAGATAAGAAAAAGAAACATGGTTGGTATGTTGATAGTGGCTGCTCAAAACACATGACAGGTGACGAGGAAAGATTTCTAACTTTGAAAAAGGAAAGAGATGGATCAATGTCCTTTGGAAAAGATGACTTAACTAGAATCATTGGAAAGGGGATAGTTAGAATTGGAAGAAAGAATACCAAGGAAGAAAACGTTCTACTGGTAGAATATATGAAACATAATATTCTAAGTGTAATTCAATTGTGTCACCAAGGTAACAAACTTATGTTCAATTCAAAAAAGTGCGAGATAATAAAATCAGGTTCAGTTAAATTGGTCGCAACAACTATAATAACTTCAAGCAACATATATGTACTAAGTTGATATATTTTTTTTGGACACATGCAGTGCATGCAACAGTTAAAATTCAAAATAGAGTAATGCTTAGAAACAACAATGAAAAAAGTGTTAATTTTCTTGCTTAAGCTGTTATTATTAATCCCGAGTTCTTATTACAGTTATAACAACAACATAATTAGGATCTTACTGAAAGAAACAAGGTCACATAGTACACACGTATTTATCCTGGGAAACCCTCAAGGGGAAGAAAACCCAACAAAACTTCTTTAATATAGATTCAATAACCAAGTACAGTACCATAATAACTCTCTCTCTCTATGAGAGACAAACTACCATGATGCTAGACCATAAAATAATCAAAGAATGATAGCCAATCCAATGCCAAGATAATAAACCAAACACTAGAGAATATCCTCTCCCAAGCAATGAGCCTCTCTCTCTTCCTTCTTCCTACAACTTGTAACTGCAGCTTCCTTCAATACTTGTGCACTAGATGAGTGAGTTGAGTGAGTGAACAAATGAGGCACTGAATTCCTTTATTTATACAAACTGGAAAGCGCTGAAAGGAGGTGTCTCTTCACTGGCAGGGCCAACTTCTCTTTCTGGGTAGTTAGAACCACTTTAATTTGCATGGGGGATGACTTCTTAGTTTGCATATTACGTTTAGGATTTGACCAATCTGCAAAAGGGGATAAGAATATTTTTTGCAGTTACACAATATTTCAAAACTCCCTCTTAACAAGAAGGGTATTCTTTATCTCTTGACATGTCACTGGATATCATCATCAACTGAACAATATCATCTAGGCAATATCATCAACTGGATAATCATCATCAACTTGACAACAACATCAACTGGATAACATCATCAACTAGGTAACAACATCCACTGGATAACATCATCAACTCGGAAACATCATCAACTTGGTAACATCATCAACTAGGAAGAATCATCAACTGGGTAACAAGAGGCATCAATATAATCCACTTGGTCATCTGGCATCATGATCACTGACTGGTTCTCCATGAATACATATTAAATAAGTTTTGTTCTCTTTATCTTCGTGCAAAAGATACTCTTTCTTTCTTTCATCTTTACACAGAAGATACTCTTTCTTATCTTCACATAGAATATGTCTTATCTTAACACAAAACATATTCTATGAGTTTTTCCATTCCTTTTATGTTCTCCCTTCTCTTGTAGTCATCTATCTCTGTAAAGTAGCTAGAGAGGTAGTGGGAGGGGGCCAGAGGGCTCATAGTGATAATAGTGGAGGTCATTCAATGTAAGGTGGACTAGGTCCACTATATTATTAAATAATGCCCACTATGGTAGTTAGATATAATAGATGGGTAGTTAGATATAATAAATGTAAGAGGACTTCTTAGAAGGTTCTACTTCTAGAAGATTCCTCCTCTAGAATGTTCTTAGGTGATGGTAGCACTATATAAAGGGGTTCAAGCAATGTAATGAAACCTGAAGAGAAATATTGTATTTGGAGTGGTAGCTCAATAGGAGGATGCTCCCTTGAAGAGGCAAGTGAACAGGAGAGGATCCCTTCCATAATAGGATCCATTGTATGGTGTTGCCCTACCCTAAGGGTTTAATGGTAATAAAGGAGATTTTGCATATTATTCTTGTATATATATTGTGGTGCTTTTGTATTCAGTATTAGGTTCTTAACAATCTCACCCATCCACTAGGGAGGACTACTACCATAGCTTCACTCCTAGTCATCCCACATGAACTAGAGAAGATAAGATGCTAGCCTGGGAAAGACTAGATTCCCTTTCCATGATCCATGTAGGATCACGACACAAACCTCAAGAGCCAACTAACCATTCCACATGGTCAAGGATTGTGTTCTAGGCTACTCAATCCTTGGCCAGAGGAAAGTATCTGCCCGCTGCCCCTTGGAGAAACATCAACACTCCTCTTTACGAGGGTGGTCACACCCCTCTCTACAAGGGTATTCTAGCATGTCCCTAGAGTATCCAAAACTCAACACTTGGACAGAGGAAAACCTTGGAAAATTTCTCATTCCCCTTCTCTATGAAGGTCTCTTCCTTCTATACGAAGGTATCTTTCTCTTTTCCTTCTCTATGAAGGTCTACTTGTGGGATTGATAATTCCTTCTCTATGAAGTTCTAGCTTTAGGATCTTAAAAAATCTCTTATGGTCTAAACTCTTTCCATGGTATAATACCATGCTACCCATATGCTGGGCACCATCCATCTGTTGGATAACTTTCATCTTGATCAAAATATCTCATTACTCATCAACTCAGTAAAATTTTCCATGGACCACTCCTTTCCTAACTGTAGCAAGTCACGATCCTCCATTTCGAACTCAAAGACATAGCTCCCTCTTGCACCAAACTAAGAGCTTCTTTACCCGTGTAACATATGATAATCACCATCCTTGAAGTTCTCTTCTATAATATCCTAGGTGCCTTCTTGAGTTCAAACATTTCTTTCTTTCTGACTTCACACTGGATCAACTTGCTCCCTCTGCATCTATAAGAATAGTATTGGAGCAACCTATAGTTACCTGCATCTCAACAACTATATCTGAGTATCCATCTTTCTCTTCATCTTGAAAATTTCTGTTATGCATCTTTAGGAGCCTCATGCTCCTATATATAAATACTGGATACTGTATGGTCTTTATTGACTGTCACCATATCATAATTCCTTCTCATGCTGTCTAACTTCTGCAAGTCAAGGCATAAGTTCTTTTCTTCCGAGACCTGTAAACTTACTTACAATATGATTTTTGAGATATGTCACTTAGCCAATCAGTCAGTAACAATAAAAAATAATCAAATAAAACTATATTTTGATTTCTATCAGAGTAGTACACATCTTTTCTTAATAAAAACTTGTTCAACCATGTACACATCTGAAACCCTAATCATGAATAAGAATTTTGAACTCTTTTTCACTCTATCTATGAAATTACCAAATTTCCCCTTACTATCATAGCTAAACACATACCTTTGTCACTCTCATGAGTGATCATACCTGAAATAAATATTTTATCTCTTTCTTTATCCTCTTCTTTGATACTTCCTTCATAAATCTGCATAGACACTGAAATAAAACAAGGTTAATTAACATTCTCACAAATATCTAAATGATAAAGT
>JASDQU010100963.1:32078-47027 GCA_032191745.1 Picea mariana | reverse complement strand
GGCGGCGCAACAATACCAAGGTAAAATTCAAAATATGACGTTCGCTGGCTTGTCCAGCTGTCTCTCTTTCTCCACGCGCTGGCTCGCTTGGTAGTTGAGCGATGCTCCTGCATCATACTCCTCGGCTCAAAAGATTTCATGGGCTCCCGCTCATGAGTTCCTGTACTGCACAAAATTTGTGTTGAGGAAAATATATGAAATTATATTACTCAAGCATTTTCAGATCTTGCTTGGCTAAGAAAAGATAGACGGGAATACAACCCTATGTTTATAGCCTCAAAAAATTGTTTCCTAATCCACAAGTATTGGTTGCAAGGGATTAGGATGATTTTCTTATAAATAAGAGATGCTCAAAAATTCAATATTTATGTAATTTTCTGAATATAACAGATGTAAAAGTAAATATAGAGATAGAAGAAATAATATCAGGTTAATAATTAACACAGATGAGACAGAAAACAATCACTTATTTCATTCCAATTAATCAAAAGAATCGTTCTCTTTACAAAATTCCTTGAGGAAGTTTTGACCAAAGTCAAACTTAGATGTCCCCGATGAAAACCATACAAAAGGACTTCTGACAGAAAGTAAAAATCTGAAATTTAAAAGATGGATCAACTTGCCACAAAGTGTTGCCCACTCAACTCTACACAATATCCTTTATCAGTCATGAAATTTAATTCACAAACAGACAAGTCTATACAGACTATCAAAGATAGATCAACACCTCTGAAAAACAAGTGTTTGAATGATGTAATTCAGCCTTGAATCTTGTTTTCTACAATAGGACCCTGCTATCATAAATGAGAATTAGGCTTTCAATGAATTAAAGAATGAATGAAAACTGAACTATCTCAATAAAAATCAAGAGCAGACCTTAGTATGCTTTCTCCTTCTCTTTTTTCCTTTAAGTAATCAGAATTAGTTGAAGTAGTTAAACTACCTCTTTTAGTTAAGTTAACTAAAACTAAACTAACTTTTAGTTTAGGGGAAAATTAATTAAATAATAATAAGGGTCTTTAATAAATGATAACTAGTAGGTGGGACCCCTTATGACTCCCTTTAGTTTCTTAACAAACATAAACACAACTAGTCAATCAATCAAACACATCCCTCCTTGTGGCTCCCATCATCATTCTCAGAATTTGAAAATTAACATCAATGATATTTGAAACCATATCCAAAAAATAATATCCAAAATATCCAAAAATAATGTGTTGTCCAAAAACTTCAGCAGTCAATTGTTCTCAAAAATCAATAAATAAATACACTCAAAAACCATATTTGCCACTTTGGGAGGCAATTTTCCCTTTGTTGCTATTTTCTCCCTTTGATTTCTCTGAATTTTCCTTAGGCTGTGTGGAGCCTTTAGGCCTGATCTCATTGATAACATGAGAGAAATCATCTCTCAAGTGCATGTGGGATGAAACAGATTTGGCAGAGTCACTTGAGGGAGAGGAGGGGGAGGCAACAATTTTTCCTCTATCAGGTGCATGGTTTCAGTTCTTAGCCTATTGCTTGTGTGGGAAGACTACACAGGTGAGTGTGCAGGGGAAGCTTGGGAAATTGGTTTAACTGATGGAGGAGGATGGGGTAGAGACAAATTGGGCTAGCTACAATGTTGGGAGACTGTTGGGTGGACAATCTCTTACCATCCATCATTTTCAAGGACTTCAAGTTGTAATGAGACATGAGGGGGAACTAGGATACCAGGGACATGAGAGGGATGGAAAGGAGGCCTTTTTGTCCTAGGTTGGACCACTCTTTGTTCAATCCAGTTGAAAAATACAACTTGGAATAGCTGGTTCAACTCTTGTGGAACTGCATCAAAATGTATCAAAAACCTTGGCCTTCTAGGGCCCTGTTTCCAATTTCCTCTTCCCCTATTATTCTGGCCATGGCTTCCCCTGATGAAGAAGCTCATTCTCGTATGCAACATTTATTAGCAAATAGTTCGTTCAACAAACCATACATGACATCTCTTTAAATATGAAACAAAGTTTGGCTCAACAACACATCAGACTCATGGAATCCAATCCATAAAAATCATTTAATACTTTTCAATGAGCAGGGGGTGAATAAGGGTTCTGGGATATATGAGGGGTTGTATTGAGCGAAAAATGATAAAATGAAAGGGAATATATTATGATTATTTCTCAATAAATCATCAAACAATCAATTGTGTTGTAATACAAAACATATCAACTATAACTCTTCTCTGTGACATCCTTCAATTTCTATAATACAAAGTTTTCATTTAATTATAATTTAATTTTAAGAACAGGGCATGAATAGTGAATTTGGGAATGTGAGGGGACTTGTAATGTGCATAAAAGTGAGAGAATGGTAGGGAAATAATAGATATTGTTCATAAAACAAATTAAGTAATCAATAATCATAACTCTGTACAAATCAATCCAAAAAATACCAACACCATATCAACAATTATTGTGTATCAAACTGTTCGTTGTTCCAACATTTAAATTTCCAAAACTTCTCAACTTAGAACAATCTGTGCAATCATACTCATAATTGAAACAACTTTCCATTCAACAGTCCTGTTAATAAATGCTTGGTCTTTAATTTATTTTCTTTCCTTTTAAAAATTTAAAGAAAATGCACAACAATATTGCTCCACCTCTATCCCATAATGCATCACTATAAAAATATCATCCACGGTCTACCAATTCACAATCAACCCAAATTAAAATATACACAGGTCTCTTTCCAAAACAAACAGACATTCAAAACATGTCTGATTACAAACATTCTTCATCATATCAACCAATAAGATTTTGCAACGAAACTAGAGTCAACATAAAACACAATCTTCATCATGGTCAATGTAACATTTTTAATATGCACGATGATTCAATAATATATGCAAGGTGAACATAACCAATTACATAAAGTCACCATAAAACCCGCAATTATCTATAACCCTGATCAGGCCTAGAAAAAAACATAGGTGTTTCCAATTTGCAATTAAGACCACATTGTAAGAACAGAGTGAGTGGAAGCATAATGAAAAGAAGACAACCCTCGATTGCATATCATTGTTCGTTCCCAATTGTAACTATTCAATCAATTTAATAATAGAAGGACGATATAGGGATTCAACGGAAAATTCCATAACCACTCCACTTGAGAAACCAATATTTGACAACCAAGAAGATGCTCGAAGGGAGAAAGAATAGTTGGATATTTAAAATCAGGCTCTGTCGAAAACAAATAAAAGGAGGCAATCAAGAGCATGCTCATTTTACAATAGCACAGAGAACTGGAGGTCCTCAAAGACATATCAACCATAGGCAAAAACCCTTTCGATACAGACACAATAGTAAGCCACATGGTTTCCTTATAACTCCCAGTCTTGGCAATGGAACAACAGTTAGCCACAGAGGAAGACAAGGACGGGTAGGGTAGAAAAATCTGGTGCACATAGTGTGTTTTACGCTTGTAGAGGAGAGGTGAATGTTAACTAAATAGTGGCAGTTATAAAGAACACACAGAGATATAACCTCTATCTATTTTCTTAAGAGTTGAACCATTTGACAACAATACCAGTGAGGACGCATAACATCGAGGCATAGCTTATATCACCCCACAACCATACAGTATATATCAACATTATGGCCACCCTAAGACTAGATATCGAGATACTTTGGTGCCAAGGCAATAAGAATGAGCCCACGACGATGAATATGGTATGAATAAAATACACAACAACCGAATGGCAATCCGAATGCGAATGGATAGGGTTATACTCATGACTATGAGGGAACAACTGTTGATAATACATAGAATGAAACTGTCCATCATTAATAAAGAGTGATAATACCACATTCAATTAATATCCATAGAGACCCACCATGATTTTAACTGACAGAAAAACCAGTGAATGTACAACTCAACCAAAAAACCAATTATTTTGCTTGCAATCCGAAAAATTACACATTCATCTTAGATAGAAATAACACGCATTTACACAGTTAAAATTCTAAGGAACACACAAACCCAAGCATTACTGAGCCATTTTTTGTTCATACACAAAGCATAATTCATCGATGGGGTAAAAAAGAACCATACCTATAACAAAGAGATTAAAAGGGTAAGTTGATCAAGCATTCTTCTTCCCAAGCCTAAAATGTGGAGCTTAACCACCAACATATCAAAATGCAACAAGGAACAATACGAGGGTGACGACCGATGGGGGGAGTATGGAGTGACGTGCATTTACTTCATGCCACTTCCATCTCCTATCATATTCAATTAGAAGTACAATACAACTAAACATTCACCATTCATTAAACCATGTATTCAATTCCCGAACCATTGAAATATGTGATGATATTCCTTGCCCAATGTGCCACCCAAACATTCACACGCTAACCTTTGCCAAGATCTATACCATATCACATGAATTGCAATGTTATATGCACCCAAAATATATCAAATGAAAATCACGTAGCCACTAACCAACCACATAATAGTTAGGACTAACACTAACATCTTTTACTTTTCCATTTTCACATAACCTTTAGCATAGCTTAAACATAGATCCTTTCCCTTTTGGATTTTTTCATAATGTCTCTTTCTTTGTTTTGGTTATGTTGTTACTAACATATTTCTTATGTGTATGTGGCTAGGTAGTAGATCACGATGATTTGTGACATGATTAAATCATAGAAAATGCAAATGCATGCCCATCATATCATAAAAAATAATGTTTTGAATTGCAGAAACATCCCATAAAATGCATCATCCACTTGTTACTATGTCAAAAAGAAACCAAGAATGCATTCTCAACCATATAGGACTATGTAAGAAGGGTCAAAACAACAACATAAAAATGTGCGATATTTTTATCTTTGAGCCTCCAGTCTACAAGGGGGTCCCACATACTAGTATTATATTATTAGCATAGTTTAAATAATAGGGCTTAAGCAATACTTTGTAGGAGAAATTCCTCGTTGTGATTTTAATCGTCAAAAAACTGGCGACTCCACAGGGAAATCTGTTTCCAATAGATTAAGAACTCAGAGTGTCTGGTTTCGCAGACCAAGTAATCATCAGATCAACAAGATATAAATCAAAATGATTATGCAACAGAGGGAAGTGAGCGGATTTAATGGAAAGATGACCGAGAATTTGGGAATAACTAATGGAAAGTGTTAAGTATGAGGGGGCTTATCCCTGTAAGCATAATCATTCAACTAAAACTTGTTCTTGACTTCAAGGAGAAAATTTTTCTAAATTTGCTCTTTTGAATCTCAAAATGGATGAAGAAGCGGAAAGCATAAGCGGGATGTAACCAACTATCTCATAAAACAACAATGAAAGAAGAAAAAAAATTCAATGATTCCTTCATGGAGAACATCATGAAGCCGTGTAATCTTGATTGTTATTGATTAACAATACTTTGCAGGAGTGTCACTATGGAAAAACTGATCCAACACTTTATTTTTGACAAAAATTGAAGTCAAAAGAACAAAAATAAGAAATGTCATAACATAAATGAAATAGAAAAATGGGAGTGAGCAAAAATTAAACGACAAAGATGGAAATAGAAGAAATGAAAACTACTAAAATGAAAGAAAAATTGAAATGACAGAAATGAAAATACTAATGTAAAAGAAGAAATGAAAACTATTGTAAAAGAAGAAATGAAAACTACTAAAATACAGAATAATCCAAACAATGTTAAACTCTTCAAGTTGGTTCCACCTAATGTTTTAAGTGAGAACCATTAGTGCTATAGGAAAAAAATTGCTCTTGTAAGTCCTTTAGAATGTAAGAGTTTGCACCGAGGAAAAAAGTGATCTTGAAAGGACCTTGCCATAATTTTTAAAACTTTGAGTGTCTTCCCCTATCAGCATGACATGAATCCCATTGTAGTACTTTCTCATTGACTTTAAATTTGACAGTTTTGACACTCTTGTTGAAATAATTTTTAACAATCTGCTATCTCCTTTTTATATTACCCAAGGCAAACGTTGTTTGCTCCTCTAAAGCCAAGAGTGCATTCATCCTTTGTGGAAAATCAAAATAATTTAATTATTCGACCTGTATCATTAAAATTAATGAGGAAAGTTCCAGATCAGTAGGTAGAATGGCTTCTTGACCACAAACAAGATGGAAAGGAGTGAAACTAGTGCTCACCTTGGTAGTAGTTCACTCTACCCAAAGGGCATAAGTGAGGAGAGTGTGCCATTGACGAGGCTTATCTTCGATGAGCCTTTTGACAATTCTCACCATATTCTTGTTGGTAGACTCGGCCTGCCCATTTCCTTGGGGGTAATAAGATGATGAGGTAAAATGTTTAACCCCCAACTTAGCTAAAAATTGGGTCAACTTAGAAGAAATGAAAGTGGGACCATTGTCTGTAATAATCTCTAAAAACCAAATCTGGAAAATATGTCCTTTTCAAGGAAGGAAATCACTTGATCATCTATAGAATGTTTAAGTGGGACAACTTCAACCCATTTTGTAAAATAGTCTATGGCTGACAAAATAAAGACTTGTCCTGCTGAAGACAGAGGATTAATAGGACCAATAAAATCCAATCCCCACTTTGAAAAAGGAAAATCCAGGAGGACAGGTTGTAACGACATGGATGAAAGGTGTTCTTTCCCAGCAAATTTCTGGCACTTGTAACAAGATCTCAAAAAAACATAAGAATCATGAAAGATTGAAGGCCAATAGTATCCTTTTCTGATAATCTTAAAAGCAATGGTTTTAGTAGAAGAATGACCTCCTATGTGAATAACATAATTTTAAGAACCATGAGTTTCTTGCAACCGTTTTTGTGCTTCCTCATTGTTTACACAATGAAGCAACATACCATCAGCAGATCTTATAAACAAGAAGTCTCCTATAATGGTGTATCTAGCAAATTCAATACAAATCCTTCTTCTTTGATGAGTGTATAAGTTATCTAGACATCTTTGGTTTTGAATATAGTAAACCAAATTATTATACCAAGTATGTTTAGACACTGGAAGGATATGATTATCAATGTAGAACAATGTTGAGAGATAACTATCATGTTAATCAATTTCTTCACTAGTTTTAGCATGCTAATCTAAGTGAAGGGCTAAGTCACATCCCTTGATGGTGGTAGAAGTCACAATAGTTAAATCATGCTCCTGGATATTAGCAATCCAATGTGCAATCTTTCCTGAAAGATAAGTCCGTGAGAGAAAAAACTTGACAGTGGGTAAAGGGACTTTTACCAACGTATGCTTACCTAAGATGAAGTGGCAAAACTTTTCAACAACTTTAACAAGAGCAAAAGCATGTTTTTCAATAAAAGAATATTTAAACTCGTCATCAGACAAGCTTTGACTCATGTGATCCACTAGTTTTTCATTACCTTGGTCATCACCTTGCATGAGGATAGCAAAAATTGCTTCCTCTGTGGCATTAGTATATATCATAAATTCTTTCTCAAAATCTAGATTCACCAGAACTGGTGTGGAGCTAATTTATTTCTTGATCCCTACAAAAACATCTTTGATGTCATCTGTCCAAGAAAAGGAATGATCTTGATAAAGCAGATTATGAATTGGTTTGACCATTACAGAAAAATAAGGAACACACCTACGGACAAAGTTAATAACCCCCATAAAATATTAAACCTCCTTGTTGAAGTGGGAGTAGGTAGATTTAGGATAGAAGTAATCCTTTTAGGATCAATGCTTATTCCTGAATCAAATAAAATGTGTCCAGGGACCTTTCCCTTGGTAACGTCGAAAATAGACTTAGAAGGATTTAGAGAAATGACACATTTCCTGCATCACATGAGAACTCTTTTAATATGACCAAAATGATCTGATTGGTTCTTAGAGTACACACTTAAGTCATCAAGATAGATCTGAATAATCTTGCCAATCAAATCATCAAAAGATTTTTGCATAGCTCTTTGAAAAGTGACATATGCATTGGATAAGCCAAAAGGCATATGTTCATAATCAAAAGAGCCCCAACGAGTAATAAAAGTGGTTTTATATATTTATCTGCCCTTTTTACCTTGATTTGATTGTAACCAGAGAAACCGTCAAGTAAAGACATCCTCTGTGACCCTGTAACTTGCTTCAAAATCATTTCCATATTAGAGAGAGGAAAGTGATCTTTTATACTAACCTAATTCAATGTGCGAATATCTACACATAATATTATTTGACCAGTTGTTTTCTGAACGGGAACAAAATTAGAAACCCATTACGAATACTTAACCAGAAAGATAGTCCCAACCTTTAAGAGTTTTTCCAACTCCTTTAGAATAGTTGCTTCCAGTGCAGGGTTAATAGGTCTTTGTTTTTTCCTAACTGGTTTTATGCCCTCCTTTATAGGAATGGTATTTTGTATAAGAGCGGGATCAAAACCATGAATATCCTCATAAGACCAAGCAAAACATCTTGAAATTCACAAGGCAGTCTGGAAAAATTCATTTTTTCTTCATCAAAACATTGGGCACCTACTTTAACATTCTTTCGAGACTCGGGTGTTCTAATGTTCAAGGAAATAGTTTCACCCACTTTCCTTTTTGACTCCTCTTCTTTATGTTTCTCTTTGTTTCCTACATCACTCGATGAAAATGAACTCTCTAGAGGATTCAATCCCTTAGGAATCTTGTTATCTTCCATTGATATAAATTCTTTAGGCTTATAAGATTCATTTTGACTAAAAGCACATATGCTCTCGTCACTAGGGAACACCTTCCATGATTCTATATTGTCAGGGATATCTGGACGAAATAGATATTGAAAATTACAATCAGGTGTTTGTGGTGGAAGTTGCCGATTAGGAGAGGCTACAAAAATAGCTAACTGATTAGCCATTTAGTTCAATTCCCTCTTAACATGAGTAATGTTGAAAGATAGTAGGTTCAAGATAAGTGCCCAAATAGTTTGGGTGTAGCGTTTCATCAACTTGTTTCTAGGACAGTATATCTTACATACAAGGTTCACAACAAGATTGGAATCCCCAAAAACTGTAAGGTGAACACAACCCAGATTATAGGCGTTTTCGATGCCTAACAGTAATGCTTCAAATTCAGTGACATTGTTTGTGAAATAAAACTCTAACTTATAAGAAAAATTATGATTTTTTCCCACATGAGAGTACAAGATAATACCAGCTCTATTTCCTTCATTGGAGCATGAACCATCAAAGTGCATATGCCACATACCATTGTCTATGTCGATTTGTTTCAAGGTAGTGTTGTCCTCATCGACAAAGATGGAATAGACTCCTAAGTCCTTCTCGATATAATTCACATTAGGTTGTGGGACACTTTCTATGTAAGGTGAAATTCTTCCCTCTCTAAGGACTATGATGTGTCCCATTGAGTGAGAGGTATCCACCTGTCAAATCTTGCCAATATCTTCCTAGGATTATCAAGTAGTTACTTAGTGGCATATCGATTACCTGAATATTAAGGGTTGTCTTAATTTCAAAGTGCGTACAAAAAACCAAGGTCACGTCCTTGATTTCACCTACAATCATTTTTTGTAGACTATTATAAGAGAGCATGCTTATGGAATTTTCATTTTTACAAGGCAAGCCTATCTCTTCCATAATAATCTTTGACATTACACTTCGGCCCAAACCGCCATCAATGAGGCAACAATCAAAAATCTTATCCATAATCTTTACATAAATATAAAAAGTGGTATTTTTTACAGGGTATCTAAAGTTATGTACACCTACTTTATTTACAGACAAATCCTCTTCATATACCTCTTTAGAGAGGTTGGATACAACATAATGTTTTCCTTACATGAATTGTTTTAGATGCTTCTGTTGTTCAGGGACAACAACCATGTCTAGAAGGGTTGCACCTACTTTAATGTTGGCCAACTGATTTAGAATATTGTATTTGGAAGAGAGGAGAGGGGAGGTAGTTCCTTCACTATCAGGATCCTCAGGAACCTGAATAGTAGAAGCTGGCGAGGATGAGCTTGGGCTAGAATAATTGCAAGGAGGATCATGTTTTCTTTTGGGAGCATAAGTTTTATTCCTAGTGTTTATGATCATGACATATTTTGGCTCTGAAAAGTCTAGGACAACAATAGTAGTTTTAGGTTTCTTACCAAATATTTTAGCTCTAGAACTCTTCTTTACCTCACATGTACTTTCCTCATGGTGTTCCTCACAAAAGTTACACCAACTACGAAGCATGATAGCTTTAGGCTGAAAAATATTTTCATTTAGATTTCTAAAGGGGGGTGCAAAAGAGGATGAAGCTCCAAGGGTAAGAGAGGGGACATTTCCTTTTCACTCATATGCTATCATACGATTATTCATGTCTTGTACAAGCTATAAGAGGGTGAACATGTCTGTCTATTTAACTGAATCTCCCTTAGGAAGACCTGTTCTTTCAAGCTGTTCTTCATACCCTAAACAAGTATGCAAAGAGGAACTGAGGTTATCAATGGCATGTTCCTCAAGCCTATGATGGTATGGGGAAGGTAATGCATTATACTAATGCATAAAAGAAACTTGGTTCTGAGGTCGAATGAGTTCAGGGATTTGATTGTATAACTTGGTGAAATGCAAGTTGAAGGACTTGATAGTCTCACCATCCTTATAAGAGATGTTATTGTATTCCCATAACTACTTGGCTAGGCTTTTGGATTGACCATAAGTATATTTAAACCAATAGACTAACTCCTCCCAAGTAGATAAAATATTAGGAGGGAGATCAAAGAAATTGACTGCATCCTTCCCTTCAAGGGAATTGACAAATAAGCACATACAAGTATCATTGTCATTGGATCCTATGTTGTGACAAGCATTAGAAAATGCCACCAAGTGTTCATTTGTAGTGACAATGTTATTCCCTAAAAACCTAGGGATATGCTCTTTGAATTTAGGAAGTGGGCGAGTAGCAGGTGTCAAGTTAAGAGGAGAGGAAACATGCCACAATGTGGTTCAGGGATGATTTTAGGGGCTAAATTTCGCTCATGGGCTAATTTTCCAAGGTTTTTCTCCAACAAATATTCGCTATTCTAAAAATTATTCACCCAAATTCTATAAGATAAAATAATTTTACCTTAAAAATCGCCAAAATTTTATACAAACTATATAAAATCCTTAGAAATTTGAATATTTTTACAAAAATATTGCCAAACATTTATATTTGGCATATGAAGGATTAGTAAGATTCACCAAGGTTTCTACATTTTAAAATAAATTTCCATCCTTAAAATCATCCCTAGTGTGGTTGTAGCATCTTCTTCAAATTGAAAAAGCCCATACTTTTTAACGACTTTGGCAGGGTTTGTGGTAGATTGGAGGGACTTGGTGACTATATAAGCTACCAATCACTGAAGATGCACCTCCAGTGTCACCAGAGCCACCAGAGCCACCACTAGATGCCATCTTGTGGATAATAGGTAAGGGAGAGAAAGTCTAAATGGATGAATCAGACAAGGTTCTCCTTAGAGCACTTTGTTGGGTTGATAACACAACGTTCCTTCTTCCTATTTCAGCAATATGATTAATTTTAGGTGATAAACCTCTTCTTCTCCTAGAAACATGAGATTCTAAGGACATGAAAGAAGTTAAAAACTGAAAGAAAAATAAAGTTATGGCTGATTCCTAAGTTGTATGTGCCTAGCTTCCCACCGTTCTTGGGCACTTATGTCTTGTTCAATTGCTACCCATGAGCGATTAAGATCAGCCCTGATATTAGCAGTATCTATGATGGTATTAAACAAGTTAAAGCAATGTTGGTCTTATCTTGAAGACCGGGCTCAATATAGGCTTCCTTGCAATAGGTACAATCATTAAGAAATGAAACAATCAAAGGATCAATATCAGAAAAATAGATATATTCGATGATAATCAAGCATAAAAATGAACCAGAGAGATACAAAAGATATCCCCATTATGGTTGTCAAATAAATGTTGAGGAAAATATATGAAATGATCTTAATCAATCATTTTTAGATATTTCTTGGCTAAGGAAAGATAGACGGGAATATCACCCTATGTTTTTAGCCTCAAAAAATTGTTTCCTAATCAACAAGTATTGGTTACAAGGGCTTAGGATGATTTTCTTATAAATAAGATATGCTGAAAAATTCAATATTTATGTAATTTGTTGAATATAACAGATGCAAAATTAAATGTAAATACAAAAGAAAAAATACCAAGTCAATAATTAACACATATGAGACATAAAGCAATCTCTTATTTCATTCCAATTAATCAAAATAATCGTTCTCTTTAAAATTCTCTGAGGAAGTTTGGACCAAATTCAAACTTAGATGTCCCCGATGAAAACCATACAAAAGGACTTCTGACAGAAAGTAAAAATATGAACTTTAAAAGCTGTATCAGCTTGCCACAAATTGCTGCCCATTCGACTCTGCACAATATCCTTTATCAGTCATGAAATTTAATTCAAAAACAGACAAGTCTACATAGACTATCAAAGATAGATCAACACCTTAGAAAAACAAGTGTCTAAATGATGTAATTCAGCCTTGAATCTTGTTGTCTACAATAGGACCCTGCTATCATAAAAGAGAATTAGGCTTTCAATGAATTAAAGAATGAATGAAAACTAGACTATCTCAATAAAACTCAAGAGCAAACCTTAATATGCTTTCTCCTTCTATTCTCCTTCTCTTATTCCTTCTCTTTTTGCCTTTAAGCAATCAAAATTAGTTGAGTTGAAGTAATTAAACTACCTCTTTTAGTTAAGTTAACTAAAACTCAACTAACTTTTAGTTTAGGGGGGAAATTAATAAAATAATAATAAGGGTCTTTAATAAATAATAACTAGTAGGTGAGACCCCTTGTGACTCCCTTTAGTTTCTTAACAAACATAAACACAAATAGTCAATCAATCAAACACATCCCTCCTTGTGGCTCCCATCATCATTCTCATAATTTGAAAATTAATATCAATGATATTTGAAACCATATCTGAAAAATAATATCCAAAATATCCAAAAATAGTGTGTTGTCCAAAAACTTCAGCAGTCAATTGTTCTCAACAATCAATAAATAAATACACTGAAAAACCATATTTTCCACTATGGGAGGCAATTTTCCCTTTATTGCTACTGTCTCCCTTTCATTTCTCTAAATTTTCCTTAGGCTATGTGGAGCCTTTAGGCTGATCTCACTGATAACATGAGAGCAATCATCTCTCAACTGCATGCGGGATGAAATGGATTTGGCAGAGTCACTTGAGGGAGAGGAGGGGGAAACATCAACTTTTCCTGTATCAAGTGCATGGTGGGATTCAGTTTTTAACCTCTTGATTGCATGGGAAGACTTTACAGGTGAGTGTGTAGGGAAAACTTGGACAATTGGGTTAACCGGTGGAGGAGGAGCAGGTAGAGACAAATTGGGCCAACCACGATGTTGGGAGATTGTCGTGTGGACAATCTTTTGCCATACGTCATTGTTAGGGACTTTAGGTTGTAATGAAACATGAGGGGGAACTAGGATACCAAGGACATGTGTGGGTTGGAAAGGAGGCCTTTCTGGCCTAGGTTTGACCACTCCTTATCCAATCCAGTTGAAAAATCCAGCTTGGAATAGTTGGTTCAACTCTTGTGGATAGGCATCAAAATGTATCAAAAACCTTGGCTTTCTAGGGCCCCTGTTCCAATTTCCTCTTCCCCTATTATTCCAGCCATGGATTCCTCTGCTGAAGAAGATCATTCCCATATGAAGCGTTTATTAGAAACTAGTTTCTTCAACAAACCATACATGACATCTCTTTAAATATGAAACAAAGTTTGGCTCAACAACACACCAGACTCATTTAATCTAATCCATAAAAATGGTTTAATACTTTTCAATGAGAAGGGGGTGAATAAGGGTTTTGGTATATATGAGGGGTTGTATTTAAAGAAAAATGATAAAATGAAAGGGAATAGATTATGACTACTGCTCAACAAATCATCAAACAATCAATTGTGTTGTAATACAAAACATATCAACTATAACTCATCTCTATGACATCCTTCAATTGCTATAATACAAAGTTTTCATTTAATTATAATTTAATTTTAAGAACATGGCATGAATAGTGAATTTGGGAATGTGAGGGGATTGGTAATGTGCGGAAAAGTGAGAGAATGGTAGCGAAATAATGGATATTGTTCATAAAACAAATTATGTAATCAATAATCATAACTCTGTACAAATCAATCCAAACAATACCAACACCATATCAACAATTATTGTGTAGCAAACTGTTCATTGTTCCAGCATTTAAATTTCCAAAACTTCTCAACTTAGAACAGTCTGTGCAATCATACTCATAATCAAAACAACTTTCCATTCAACAATCCTATTAAGAAAATGCTTTGTATTTAATTTACTTTCTTTCCTTTTAAGAATTTAAAGAAAATGCACAACAATATTTCTCCACCTCTATCCCATAATGCATCACTATAAAAATATCATCCATTTTCTACCAATTCACAATCAGCCCAAATTAAAATATACATAGGCCCCTTTCCAAAATGAACAGACTTCCAAAACATGCCCGATTACACACATTCTTCATCTTATCAACGAATAAGATTTTGCAACGAAACCACAGTCAACATAAAACCTAAGACTCATCAAGGTCGATGTAAATTTTTTAATATGCACGATGATTCAATAATATATGCAAGGTGAACATAACAAATTACACAATGTCACCATAAAACCTAGAATTAGATATAGCCCTGATTGGGCCTAGCAAAACACATAGGTGTTTCCAATTTGCAATTAATACCACGTTGTAAGAACACAGTGAGTGGAATCATAGTGAAAAGAGTAAAACCCTTGTAACACCCTCTTTCCCCCAATCTGTAAATATAACTATATTGGCCAAGGAACTATGGAAAACCTAAAAGTGTGAATGTTTGATTTGATGGGCCTTTGTACAAAAGATCGATGAATGTAAATTCTGTTATTTTAATAGAA
>JASDQU010100962.1:276380-312195 GCA_032191745.1 Picea mariana | reverse complement strand
GAGTTAGATAAACTCCAGCAAGAACTGCAAAATCCCCAAGAGAGATTCGCAGACCGCATTGGGGAGCTGGAAGACAAATTGTCCAAGATGAACCTCGAGTGGGGCGAAAGTTCGGAGAAGTATCTCTTTTCAGCGTAGTTACAGTCAGATCTGAAGCGATTCCAAGCAATCTAGCATTTTGTATAGAAGCTAGGGCTCTAAATAATTTTAGTTTAGGCTTGTGTTTGTGTCTGAAGTCATGGCATTCCAGAATTTTCAGTTGGTTTGTAAGCCAGGTTTCTCCTTGAAGTTGTAATCCAGTTTTGCAGGCAGAGGCTTTGTGCAGCCCTGCCCTTTGTAACAGATTTGTGGCTTTGCCACCGCTAATATAAACCTTCTAAACGTTATTGTCAAAAAAAAACTATTACTGTCCTCCAATACATTCATATGTATGATATCCTGATAGTTCTATCAATATATAAATAATCATAAGTTGTGTAATATGTTGTTTTCGGTGTTTGTGATCCATGAAATGTATCAATCCTTTTGCATTAATGGTGCATTATGATTGATTTTACCGATAGGCATGGGAAATATCTGGGGGGGTCGTAGCATTAATTATTGAAGGGCCTATTAATGGTTGATGCAAGAGCATCCTTTCCACCTCAGCAACGCACCAGTAAAGAAGCAAATCAATGCGCATTCAATAAGGGAGAGGCGCCACCCCTCTCACTTCACACCTAATTTTAAATTTTAAAGGCAGAATTAATTGTAAAATAAATGTTTGGAGGCTTGAAGAGAGTTGAGCCATGTGCCTTTGTACAGGATGCATGTAATGTCTCCTTTAATGGTTGACAGATAGATAGGTTCATGTCTGATTTGGATCTGTAGGCATTCAATGTAATTTATGTGCAGTAGGTAGCTTGGAGGGAAATCTCGTTGAGCTCCCTCATGTATAAATGAATGTAATATACACCCAGTGGAGGTTGTTGAAGTTAGATTGTCAATCATTGTAATCCAAGGAGAGAGGAGAGGAGAGATCTAAGACTCTGTTGAAGTCCAACCTGCACATATTTTAATCAAGCATTTAGATATTAATACAAAACAAGTAGTCTTTCCTGCATATGATTCTCTGTGTGTTATATGGATGTTTTCTGAATGTATTTGAATGGTTATTATGTGTGTTTATGTGAATGGTGTATATGTATGAATAGGTTTCAATTTGCAGGAAGAAGATAGACTTCTCTATCTTTGTGAGTTTAATGAGAGTTTTGGGTTCTTTTCAGCTAGTGCAAGGAGTGCATGACAGGTTATAGATACCTGTGTAGCCAATGTAAGGAGTGTGTGTTTTGAATTTTGTTTTGAGTTTAGAAAGAACGTTCCAGGAAGGCACACTAGAACAATTACAAACTCAGAAGGAGCCTCGGAGTTACTAAAAACTTTGGAGGAAAGTCTGTGCAAGAGAAAGCACAACCATAGTTGTTGAATACTTTGTAATATCAACAAGGAGTGTTTTGATCAAGTGCAAGGAGTGCACAAGAGAACTTTGCTTCAAGTTTTGTGGGCAGATTTCCAGGGAGATAATTCAGGGTTACTGAACACCCTGAAATATAGTGCATAAAAGGCACATAGAACCAGAGTTGTTGAACACTCTGGGTAAGAGCTCTGCAAGGTGTGCATTGAGCAAGAGGTTCCATGAGGGCACAAGAATTCCTTTGGAGAAGACAAGGGTCGAGACCCTTAGAAATTGAGTAAGTTGAAATCTTAAGAGAGACAACACAGAGTGCGTGTAGGGGTGAACTTATTCGAAGTTCATAAGCTCAGGAGGAAGAGCATGGAGTGTCAGGAGGGCACAAGAAGTTTTCTGGCAAGACAAAAGGCCCGAACCCTTCGAGGTTCGAGAGAGTTTAAGATCAAGAGAAATAGTGCTTTTCAATAGTGCAGGGTGATGCAGGGCATCGTAAGTAAGGGCAAAAGTGGAAGGACAGCTAGATATGCACCAACGCATGTTTTGAGGATGTTTTGAATTTGAAAGGATGAAGCATTAATGTAATATCTGGAAAATATAATTTTGGCTTTATGGTTTGGAGGTTGTAACGCGGATCTTGAGCATTGCTCTCATCTATCGGTTGTAAGAATTTAATGTAATGAATGTAAGGTAGATGTAGACTTTAATTTGATTTTATATCTTAGAGTTGTAGGAGGGAAAACTCTAGAAATCTCCCTCGTATGTATTGTAATGTATTATTATTCTCAATTGTAAGAGTAGGCGTCAAGAGAGTAGGAAAGAAGAGAAGAAAAGAGATTGTAAAATTTGAATGAGCAAATAGTTGTTGCTATAGAACCCATGTACATATGCACTTGGATTAATATAAGAAAGCTTCGATCCAACGTCACTGTGTTTATGAATTTTGTTTACATCTATTGAATGGTATGTTTACATTTAGTTTTAGTCTATGTTATGCATTTGTTTCAATACCGTGTATGTGTATGATTTCATGTTGAATGTATGAATTCTGTGAGAGGGAGGGTATGAGTTTCAATTGTTTCTCTTCCTGAGAATTCCTACAAGGAGTACAGTGAAGGTCCACAAAGAGTGCGTTGACAAGACTCTGAGTTTTACCTCAAACAAGCTCAGGAGATATACCATTGTTTTTCATACCAGTACAAGTGCAAGTATAGCACAGATTCATGCAAGGTGTGCGTAGGCAGGTTGAGGTCTTAGACTTTTCCAACTCGGTGAGTGGTTGAAGGATTTTTGTCGCAAAGAATGAACATAATTGGGGAGTTTAGATAATCAGTGATTATCGTAAAGACCGTGAAGAGTGAGGGAAAGAATTCCTTAGGATCCTTGAGTTTGCAGCAAGAACCCAACTTAGGAAGGATAGAGGCGTCGAAGAGTTCGAAGGGAAGACAAGGGTCGAAGTCGTTTCCCAGAAGGAAATCTCAAAAGGAAGGGCACCAATTCATTTGGCAAAGTTTGTCAAAAGTCTGAACGGACGGTTGAAATTCTTAGAGGGAGAACTACTGATTCGTCGTGGACCATTGGATCCAGTGGATCAGCAGAAAAATTAAGGTTGGGTGTCTTTTAACACTCGCAAGCTCAAGATGAATAGTAGTCATTAGATTTGGATCAACAAGAGCTTTTGATCTTGTGGTTTCAGATTTTGGCATTTCAGGAGTCGGAGTGTGGAGAAAGTCGTGACTTAGAGATCTTGAGTTGTGAAATCCTGATACGCAAAACTCAGATATAATCTGGACCGTCAGATCATCGAAGGTTTAGGGTCGTCGATCTGAGGAGAAGAAGTCACGAGCTCGGACTTCGGGAGATAGGACAGGAGTCGCATCGCGAACTCACGAGTCACGAAATCTTGGCGCAATTGGAGGTAGACCCCAGGACGTGACTAAGGTCACATGGTTGAGGCATAAGGTAGGAGTTAAAGGTCCATTAGCCCATTTTGGGTTTTTGAGAGTCAAAGGAGTCAGAGGAACTCACAATAGGAACCGCGAAGTTGTGAAATCCTGAAACACCCTTTCGAGTAAAGGTTGTGGTCACGTTGGTTGGTCACGTGGAGTGGAGGTTCACGCCTTGTGATTGTTTGCACATGTGTAACTTCTAAGAAGGACCTGTGGTTATATGTGTTGAAGATTCAACTAGGAATCAAGGAGCCATTTTGGCTCAAGGAATAGGAAGATCCAAAGACTGAAAGGTCAAGTAGAACCTGTTGAGGTAGGGGTGATGCGTTAGGTGGTATCAGAGCTAACAAATTTTGTTTTCTGTAAAGGGAGACAGAGGACAGTTGTGATTTGAATTATGCTTGGACAGATTGAAAAAAACAAATGTCACCAAGAAGACGTCAAGAGATACCAATGCCCGATCTAGCCATGGAAAGGTAAATGAGATAACTTTGTGCTTGATTGGATGCTATGGAGACAACATAGAGGTGAACAACTGATATTGGAGATGTTAGTGAGGCCGAAAGAGAAAATGAAGCTGGAGCTAAAGAAGAAGTTGTAGCCGAAGATGTTGCAGAGGAATGTATATTCAAAGTTGTTGCAAGGATAGGGGCCAGAGAAAAAATGGACATCCTGATGTATGAAGGCAACTTAGACGTTGAGGAGCTACTAGATTGGTTTAGAGCTCTGGATAAATACTTCGATATGAGGATTTCAAAGAAGATAAGAAAGTAAAACATGTTGTCACTAGACTGAAAGGGCATGCAACACTGTGGTGGGATGAACTGTAGGTTGGCAGGCATTGCAAAGGCAAACAATGAATCAAAAGTTGGGATAGGATGGTCGCAAAGATGAAATCCAAGTTTATACCCAGAGATTACCAAATTAAGTTGTTTCGAAAAATGCAGAATTTGAGGCAGAAGGGGATGATAGTGAAAGAATACACAGAGGAATTTTATAGGATCAACATCAGGGCAAGTCATCATGAGAGTGATGATGAAAAGATCTCCAGATACATGAATGGCTTGATATATTAAATTTAGGATGAGATGAGCATGGTGACAATCATGAATGTAGAATATGCTTATCAAATTGCTTCAAAGGCAAATGAAAAATTGGCCTGAAAGCAAGGTCAAAGGGGCAAAGGTAGAAGTCAGAGAAGAGGAAAATAAATTGTCCAAGACAGAGTACAGAATCCCAAGGATGAAGAAAAGAAACCTCATAACCACCTAGAAAGAGGAGGAAGTTCACAGGGAAGACAATATGCCGATAGGAACACTTTTCCTCGAGTAAGAGGCAGAGGAGGTGAAATAAAGTGTTTTGTCTGTGGAAAGATCGGACACAAATATTTGGAATGACCCGATAGGAAAAGAGAAGGAGGAGGCGAAGCTCACATTTTAGAAGCGCAAAGGCGAAATGTTGAGGCAAAAGATGAAAAAGGCGGATGATCCTTAATGATGCGAAAAATTCTCTTGAAGCCAAAGAAGGAGATAGAGAATCCAGTCCAAAGGAACAGTTTGTTCAGAACTGCTTGCAAGACCAAATATAGGGTATGCAAGGTAATTGTGGACAGTGGAAGTACAGATAATCTAGTATCCACAGAAATGGTTGAGATGCTGGAATTAGAGACAGAGGGACTCACAATAGGAATCGTGAAGTCTTGAAATCTGAAAACACCCTTTCGGGTAAAGTTTGTGATCACACTGGTTGGTCACGCAGAGTGGAGGTTCGCACCTTATGCTTGTTCACATAGGTGTAACTTCTAAGAAGGACCTGTGGTTATACGTGTTGAAGATTCGACTGGGAATCAAGGAGCCATTTCGGCTCAAGGAATAGGAAGATCCAAAGATCGGGAGGTCAACTAGAACCTGCTGAGGTAGGGGTGTTGCATCACCGGGGGAATCCAAGTCATTTAAATTTGCAGAGGGGAGAATCAGAGTGTTGAGAACCTTTAAGTTTAGAATATCAAGCACATGAAGAAGAGTGTTGAGGTTGCTAGGAGGGCAAGAACTCTATTAAAGAGAAAAGGGTGAGACCCTTAGGACTTGAGTGAATTGGTAAAATCTCAGGAGGGATAACGGTTCCCTGAAGTGAAAATCGAGACCCAATTAGTCAGGCTCACGAGAGGATCAAAGGGCATGGCCTTTGAATCTTTTCAAATATTCCCCAAGGAAGGGAGGAGAAGAGGAGCAGGAGAAGCTACAAGTGTCGTTGGATCGGTCACCAGGAGAAATATGAACCATTAGATCTACGTCTAGGCGAGCGGAGGAGTGCACAGGGAAATTATATCTCATTCGTTAGATCTAGGTGTGGAAGATGGATAGTCGTCGGATCTGGAGGAGTTGTGAGGGCGATAACCTGTAATAACTTCGGCACTTTGCCTGTTCTATGGTAAAAAGGGTGCAAAGGAGCTAGGATAGTCGAAGTCCTAAAGTCACATGTCGACATCTCAAAGGAGGGGACACACGTCTACAGATTCGACGGAGAGGCACTTCAGGGAAAAGCTTGTGTAGAGGAGCATAGAACTCCTAAAGCCTGAAGGCCGGAGTTCACGATAGTCATCGATTGAAGCGACAGGTGTCATCTGGGAGAAGGGTTTGATAGGTGGAGACTTTGGGGGAAAGGAGGAGTGGGAAGCATCAAACCACCAGAAGTCCCGAAGGTCAAAGTCTTAATACCTTTTGGGGTAATCCCTAGGTCATAACCCGAGGTCATATGAGAAAAGGATCTTAGCGAAGGGAGCTTATGATTTGGCACTTCGTCGATTCGTTATTCGGGAGAATTGTGGGGTGTGTCTTTCTAAGATGCCCGAAGTGAAAAGGCCCCGAAGACTTGAAGTGAGCGGAGACAACAGGTAAGCCCCTGTTTTTGAGCCCGAGGTCATGTGGAGGAAGCATCTAGATGGAAAGGGCCCATCAGAGATCCTTTTTGGCCCAAAATTACAGAAAAAGGCATGTGGAACCAAACGAAAAAAGGTCTAGTGAGACCTTGTGAGTTGATCCAACTCCATCGTTTGAATGATCCTTAGACCGAGAGGTCGAGCAACCCCGGGAGGAAGAGGGGGTCTGCATCAATGGTATTTTCCCTCGGGTATCTTATAAGAGACACGTCATTGTCTTAATTTGTGAGAAGTCTGGGACCATAAAGCCTTAATTTTGACAAGGACATCTTCGTACATGTGCAAGTGTGACTCTTTGGGGGTGTCGCGCAAACACCCCGACTGGGTCCCCCTTGGTTACTTAATCGTAGCAACCCCTAATGGGATGCAACGTCGCTTTACCTGTATCTATCTTACCTATTTCATCCACTGAGTAATCTTAAATATTTTGTTCTTACGAGATTCGTTTGTTTTCTTAATGGGGATAGTTGTGATGGGACGAGCCGATATTATTTCTTTTACCACATGCTTTTTAGAAAAATTGATCTTTTTCATATGCGAATTTTTAGCAAAGTCAATCTCTTTCATATGAAAATTTCTAACATGTTTCATGGAAACCCTAGGTTTCGAGGGAGAAATCTTCTTTCTGAGTAGCCTACATGGGGCCTCTAAGTATTTGTGGTGCACCCGATGTCGATGCATGTTTATCCACCACCATTCAAAAGAACATATGTGGTGACGAATATCCATATCAGTTCTAGACCTTTCCCACATAAATGCTTTGACAACTTCCAATTCATGATAAGGTTCTCGATTCATAGCCCGCCACCACACAAGAATTCCTACTAGCACGGTATCAAAATCACGAACCATGTGATGTTCGAGAATGTGTTGTATCCAGACAATAAATATTTCCATCGGTTTTGACCCATCATACTGGTAGGACCCAAATTCTTTCTTGTGCGCCTCTACAGAGATATGTGTGCACCTTCTTGTTGACACTTCATATAATTTCTACTGCCACCTTTTCATAGCATCTTCAGAATCAATGTCATAAGAATTAAGATTTCTCCAACTTAGTTCTCCATCTATGGTAGGGTTAATGTAATCCTCGTGCACAATGATCTTATAGATGTTTTCAATGGTTGAGCTCCATGCATCCTCATCCACTGGCTCATTGTATATGTCTCCTTCATTCGGATCCAGTAGTGCGGCTACACGCAAGGTGTCTATCTCAAATGAAATATTTATTTTCTTCAAATTTAGCACTGCATTGTTATCAAAGGCCCATTCGATGCCAAGAAATGTAGGGTATGGGTCAGATTCATCCATAATATCTATGACCTCAAATTCAGTGTTTGTCTTCACCCTTTCTATATTTACCTCTACTTGCTCAAGTCGTCATATTAAGTAGATCTTGTAATGGTTTTCCAATCACAGCTGGATGGGTGACCAGACCAATTTTGGTTTACCCATCACCTACCAGGACTTCTTTGGAAGAATGTTCACATTAGAACCTAGATCCAACATGAGTCTATCCATATGCCACCAAGTTCAATGTTCATCTTGAACTCTCTACTAGTGCGTTTCTGCTTACTGACCCGACATAGATATCTTTTAGGTAGGGGGGATGATATTTTTTCCTCTATCCCTTGATCCCCCATGCAGGTAGCTAACATATGTGTCAGCTTTCTTGCAACATCTGAATCATTTAGAAATCACAAACAACAATGCAAGAAAGTACGTACTTGGTCTTTAGGTTCTTTCTTGCGACCCAATTTGTGCAAGGCTTCTGCACACATTGCGCGTTGCAATTCCTTAAGATGTTGTTCTTCAAGAACTCTCTACTCAATGCATCGCAACTCATCCTTTCTACGATCTTATTACAATTATTTTTTCATTGTGCATTGTATTTCTTCATGCACGCGAGTTTCCTCCAAGGATCTTTGCGTCATGCGATGTAGCTCTTCACGGGTGCGAGCATATTCTAGCGACCTTTGTGTTGCTTGTTGTAATTCTTCTTGGATCCATTCCTCCTCAAGCGGCCTTTGTGTAACTCGTTGTACCTCTTCCTAGATCTATGCCTCCTCAAGTGACCTTTGTGTATCTCATTGTACTTCTGTGCAAATTCAATCCTCCTCCAATGATCTTTGTGTTGCACATTGCAACTCTTCGCATGCTATTTCTTCTTCAATAATTCTTTGCGTGTAGCATTGAACTTAGGAGGGGGTTGTGTTTCATTCCTTATCTTCCCCTCCATATTCTTACCTGAGCTCCCACCATGCTCAAAGTTTGCTCCTATCTTCGCTCATCCTCATGTTACTACCCAGGCATCGACTTCCTCGTCTTTCTTCTTATTTATGCGCAGCTCCACATGCACCATATTGCAATGCATCTTCTTTTCTTCCCACTTATTCACTAAGTCAGGATAGTCCTTTGTGACATGTTCGATACTGTGGAAGTATGCACAAAGCATGAGCGGTTTGGTACAAATCTGTGATACATGGTCAATTTCTCCATAATTGAAACAAGTGGGGGGTCTACCTCCCCCTCCACCATATCCTCGGTGAATACCACACCCATTTCCACCTCTAGGACTCCCTTGGTATCCACCTCTCTCAGCGCTACCATGATCACCACCCTTTTTTTTCCCTCCTGTACCTAAAATACATCATAGGTGTTGTCTTGCATTATCTGGAGTGATCCACAATTGTTGCATCATGCCCCACAGATTTACAGAATTCACAGAACAAAGTATGATGCATCTCTTGATACTTCTACAAAGTTGGGAAGCGGGGTGGTACATGTCCCCATTGTCGAGATATATCACACCATTTTTTCTATCCATTTGGGAATGGAATCGTCCTGACCATTACCACATAATTTGGAAGAACATGACACTCATCCTTGGTATTCCCCTCTTCATAACATGTGGTACACCATACGTGCTCGCACATGACTTTCGTCTTTGTCATATCTTGCAACTGTATCATTAGGTTGGCTAGTTGTGACTGCACCTGTTCCAATCTCATTGATGTCTCTACCCCTCCTCGTGTAGCTTCTAGGTGCATTGCAATTTCCACCACCTCTGCTTGAGTCATCACCTTCTACTGGGTGAGAGGGACTTGGATATGGAGAAGAAAATCCGTAATAAACCACACTCTATTTTTTACATTCTGAATCTGGAACGGCATTCTATCCAACAAAATCTTAGTCTATTGGTCATAATCCCACACGATTTCTCCTTGTTGTTTCTTAATCTCCTTTATCTCAGTAATACACTGAGATTCAGACTTGGGATTTTGAAATTCCTTCTGTAAATCCCTCTTGATCTCCATTAGAGAACTTGTTTGTCCCACTTGTGCAGTAGCCTTGTACTTCATGTACCACGTCAAGGCTCTTCCCCTGAACGTGGTTTCCAGCTACACAATCTTTGTTGCTTCATATCTGATCATCTTCATAGACCATATTTCTTTGTATGTGAACCAATGTTGTTCCGCGTCATCTTTACTTGTTCCATGGAACACGGGTAGCCTTAAGGTGCTATCCTGAGTCACCATCATCATTCTCAAACGAACTCCTTTGATATAACCATTGGTTTTCAAACTCCTCACTACTGATACTCCTCTTGGTGAAGTGGAACTGACTTTGCCTTCTTCTTCACTCGTCTCTTTTCCTCTATTTTCTTCTATTCTCTCTCCTACTCCAATTGCTTCACTATATGTTGTTATTTCTTCTTGATTACAAAAGAGCAAGGGGAGTGGTTTAAAGGGGAGATAAGTGCATATTATTTTGACAATTCTTGTGAGGGGACCCAAAGATTTTCCTACTTGCAGTTGCACAAGATCATCTACTAACGCTAATTCTTCTCCCTCACCACTAGGGGATCCTTCATCTTCCTCTTCTTCTCTTGTGCCTCTACTTTGCGCCTCATCTTCCTCCAAGTTTTCAACACTCTGTAACAACCAAGGGGTTCATACTTCATCACCTGGGAATCTGGGATCTACTACTCGTATGCATATCCACAATGGATACCCTACTCTCGACATCGCGCGTCTTCGCGGGGATATATTCGCATGTGCTCCACTCTGGCACAATGCATTATTCCACACTTCCTCCTAGTGCAATCTCTTTTCTCTTCATCCCTGGCCTGACCCCTCATTGCATTCCCCTTGATATCTATTTTCCACCTCTTCACTCTGCTTTCCTTCTAAGCTCGACTCTTCTTTCGTATCTCTCGACTCTTTCTTTCCTCTGTTCTTTTGGGTCCATCTCATTCCTCACCTCATTTCAACAATTTTTGGATCCTCTTCAACAGATCCATCATCTCTCTTATTTTCCCTCATATTTTCACCTCCCTCCTAGTGTGAGGGGAGTTTACTCAGCCATTATGTCAGCCTCCATGCGCATCAACCCTTTCTCCACAAACAACATCTTTATCCAGAGTGGAATCTCTTCCTACATTCATTTTCTTAAACCTTCTGTGCACTTTGTTTCAGCCTCACTGAAAGAATCAGTGTACTCCACAACAAATTCAATAATATATCCCTCCTTTACTCGAGCAAACCAAAATTAAACGGCTCGAGTCCACTTATTGTCCAACACCTTCAATCTATTAAGTGTGACTTGATCCCAAACCACTAGTTCTAAAGGCCACACAATAGAATTGGTAGAAGTTTTCCTTTTTATCCATTAATACAACAAACAAGGGAATTCCACAAAGAACAACTCAAGCATATCAGTGTAAAGATACTTATCTTTTCATCCCTTCACATTCACTCTCGGACTTTGAGTTTCTTGCACGACAAACTCATGCTCCTTTGCAATTAGCCAATATTGAATTTTCTCTTGAGATGGATACCACCTCATCTCTTGCCTTCATCAATCCCTACCACACTTTCAGGTCCTACCAACGAAATCATTTGTTGGCGTCATTTCACGCATGTGCACATCCTTTTTAATGATGGGGATTTTATACCTTGGGTTGGTCTAGAGTTGACCAACAAAAACCCTAAAGCATCGACATATCAATCTTCATCCAAGATCGAAGAAGGACTCACCCGAGACACAATGAGGATCACAGAGACCATCTGGTATTGTGACGGGGATGAAGGAATAAATACACAGGAATACATTCAAGATAGCATGCATATACTCCATTAACAACAACTTACGATTATTAATATGTAAAACAATACACACACATATCCAAATAACACATGAGTGACACATGATAGATCACAATTGTTGCATCTTTATTACTCCTTCCATTATATTGAACATGCACATACATTAAGAAAACTCTATTCAACAACAAAATGATCTCATGTCCTCTTTAGATAATTCCCTAGAATTACAACACACTATGCAATGCACATCCCTTATACCTTAGACATATGAAAAAATCAGACTTATATGCAGAAGCATTACAACATTACAATACTACACAGGTTCAGAGCGAGCTTGACACAAAAAGTAACTCAATGAATCCTCTAATGTGAGTGTCTAACTCTCTAACTCTATTTATGATGTTGTTGCTTCCTTTTATAGCTTTATCTACATGGGATATCTATCTCTTTCTGCTCTGCTCCACTCACGTTACTAACAAACTATCTCGACGCATGCTTTTGACACCTGCCTACAGTTCACATAACCTTCTAGAATCAAGGAAATCTTAACTGCCTCACAAGCTCATATTTTGTTAGCTCCATGTTCTCTTGTGTTGTTGGCAATAATCATTCGAGAGGATTTCCCGATGATTCCTTTCTTGATTCCAACGTGTGTCTTCTTGATTTCTGGTGCACATCAAAACTTAGACCGATGTGCATTTCTTGTCAGTATCCGCACATCAAATTAAGCATGCACAAAACTGGAATGCGTGCACACAAATTCATTTTTTCACACAGGTGAGATTAATTGAAAACTTTGGGTGCCAACAGGGACCCACTTAATCCTTTAATAAAAGTTATTTAATAAACTTTTATTTCCAAAATTTAAAACCGACTGTTTGAAAAAAGTATACTTTGTTTAATGTTTTGAACATGATAAGTGACTTATTAAACATGGAAACCATTCTATAATTATTCTTCATCATCCCAACTTTCCAATGAGTCCTCTTGATCAAAATTTGAAGTTTTATATCTCAACTTATAACCTCAGGAAGTCAAGGTTTCAAATAAATTTCCCAGCAAGTCATGAAAAGTGAGCCGAATGATATTTTAATTTTTGGAAGAATTGTAGCCAAATTCATCCTTTGAAACCTGACGTATTATATTTCTTATCAAAATACCTTTCCAATGAGGTATGGCTTTCCCAAACAGACATTTGGATCATGAGTTATAAGCTCTGGAAGATCGTTGCTCAACAACTTTTGATCTAGTTTGTGAATCAATCTTAGCCTTTGATTTAATTTCTCCCTTTTTAATCCCACATGCATTGTGGTGGATGAAGTAATAATGTTTATAATGTAAATCCTTCCTTATCATTCATGTAAAGTAAAGAAGCTTATGGAGGTCATAGTGTAGCTCTTTGTGCCTTAGAAAAATTCATATCTTTGTAATATTTTAATCTCCCAGTCAACCCGTGAATGTTTGACACATCACATTCAATCACCACCTAGTCACTTTCCACGTGTCACTTGGAGATGTGCTTAGAAATAACTTAGTATAAGAACAAGAAAGAATAATAAAATAAGTAAAGCTTTCATGGGGTTAGGGTCGTGGAAATGAGGTGTGGTAGAGTCATAAAAATCGCGGGCCCGCGGAAAGTCATAAGGAAGTGAAATTGGAAAATAAAATAAAATAAAATGGGAATGTGAACGTAGAAATGGTTAAATAAGGAAATGAGAGTAAGGAATGAAAAGAGATAAAAATGGCTAAGTGTGGAATATGGAGAGTAGAGTGGAAGAGGAAAAATGGTTAAGCATGAAAAGAGAAGGGAATATGAGAGTAATGAGAAAATAAGAAAATGACAAAGTATGGGATGATAGTAAGGGAATATGACAGTAATGAGAAAATGAGAAAATATCCAAGTATGGGCTGAGAGTACAAAGAGAGGTGAAGGGATAAGAGGAAAATAGTTAAGTGTGGAGATGGATGGAGAATAATGAAACAATGAGTTGTGTGAGGAATGGGAAAATGGAGTGGGAAAATGACTAAGTATGAAATGAGAGTATGAGAGTATGTGAATGATATTAATGAGAGTGAATAATGACTATGTGAGAAAAGACTAAGTGTTTCATATGGAAGAAGAGGGGCGCAATACTTAGAAAAATTTCCTCAACAATTCTTCAAATCTCCTCTTGCAATATATTTGTCAAGTAGTTGGACAAAACTATGAGTATCTCAGGCATATTGAGTCATATTTTGATTCAGTTTTGATATCTTATTTTCTATTATTTCAAAGAGCGGAAAATCTAGGTGATCAAAACTTTTGATCAACAACTGGTTCCAATTGTGGGACAATGACCCCTTGTGGGTTGCTAAAAATCCATAATATGAAGACCAATTGCCTTCTCCATTGTGTTGTGGAGTCATATTCAAACATCATCTCCATCTAGCAATTTCTTTATTATGCAAAAAATTGGTTGAAGGAACAAACTATGTACAAAGAAGATCCACCTACCCTATCCTACTTGGATGAAAGGGACACTTTTTAACTCTATGTATATTTTCAATTGAGTCATTCAAGCATCCAACTGATCTATGGAATGAACTCAAGAATTGGGGATAATATTGGGGCTACTATCAAGGAATCAAGAGCATGCCCAAAGAATGTTGAAGTAAAATTGAGTCGGACACCCTCAAAATCTTATTGCATTGCTTGGCCAACAATGCTTTGGAGCCATGATTCAATAAAATCAACTCTCGGTGATTGCTCATGATTGTTGCTATCTTTGGTTGTATGAGAAGTTTCTTATTTGAAAAAAATTTCATCTTTCTCCTTATCCGCAACCACATTCAAGATTCTTGATTCATCGACAATGTCTTGAAATCATTCTTCCTTCATGCAATGGCAGTCTTTCCCATCATTGTTATTAGGATTGATTTCTTCCACTAATTCTTCTTGCTGCAAATGTTCTTGTGACATTTCATCATTAAGATGTGGCCATTGCAAAGTTGTTGCAACATTTTTCACGTGTTGGTTGAAATCTTGTTGTGCAATTGGTGGAGACACTTCAATTTCATTTTCAAACTTGTCCAAAATATCTTCGTATGGAGTATATGAGAAGCTTAAATCTTTCACTTGACAATTGGAATTCTCATTTTAATTTTCAGTAGTATGACTTGAAGAAAAAATTTACATTCTTTGATCAGACACTTCATTATCTTGCGTCCATATGGGAGAGGGTGGGTAGCCATCAACATTGAAAACACCATAAGGGGAATATGGGTGCACTCTTGGGATGAAATTTTCAGCAAATGAAGTTTCCAACACATCCCAATTGGTAATGGTCCCAAGCAGGAATGAAAAGAACCATTCATGATCATTCCCATGTAGAGTTTGTGAAAATAATCGACATGTAACATTATCTTCAGTGAGATTAAAAAAATCACATGTGTTTTTGAATTTAAACAAATGTTGTTTTGCATCCTCTGAAGTATTCCCAAAGAATGTGGAAAATTTTTCAATAGAGATGTCAGGCATTTGGAAATCTACTTCTTGCATATTTAGAGGGCTTCTATGTAGTCACCTCCTTATTTGGGTACCTCTATTTGCTACGTCTTGAAAAAACATTAATGGGTTTGGTGGAGAAGACAAAGGAGCATTATAACATGAAAACAATTCTTTGGTGGAGCCGCCATGAATATTTTCTTGAGATTTTTGAATCTTTCCAATTGAGTTACCATGGCATTTAAGAGTTCTTTCAATGGAATCGTCTGGGAGTTCATCCTCCCGAATCTTTAATGATTCTTGGTTCTTAAAATATTTTGGTATTTGACTTGTGTCCAAAAATCCAAGAACATTATCTTTGAGGTCATTCAAATATCTCTCAATACAATTTTTATAAACCCCGTGCATCTAGAACAAGTAGAAATCTTCTTGAATCTTCTTTTTGAGACTTTGAACCATGGAGACCTGGTTCCCCAATTAGGTATGAAACAAATCCTCATATATCTTGAAAATAAATCAATCCCTAGTATGGTCGTCAAAAATATTGATGTTTAGATTGGTTAAGATCCAAACAACAACCTCATGAGAATAAAAATCCCCCTGCATTTTTACAGAGGTGGTACTCCTTTGTTATAATTTGAAAGATGTAGCTTGATGTTCTTGGATTGGCCTGTCAAATGGGAGAATGTTAAACAACAAACCCCAAATCTTTATTGCTTTAGTTTGTATGTAAAATGGTTATTGATAACCAGATTTCTCTTTGAGTGCAACATTTACTTAGAAATGGACCAAGTAGCTCTTTAACATTGAAAAAGATGAATAAAGGCTTCAATATTGAAATACATGCATGCTCAACTTCATTATCACAACCCTTTGAAACATACACAAACATAAGATACAACCATATCCTCTCATAAGAAAAAGAATGAAATGGTGTTGATCATTTCAGAGAACTTTAAATGAGTTATGCATTCAAAATTGAAAAGAATTTGATGGGCATACTCCAACAATCTCATGCTCAGAAATACCAAAGTATGATAATTCATTATGGTTATACCCTGAAGTAGTTCTTTGTGTAGTTTCATAAAATATATTCAACTTTACAAAGCATTTCAGTAAACCAATTTACTAATGCTCAGAAATAAAGCTTTCCAAATGCATGGACTAAACCTCCATGAATAATTTAGACAACCCTGACTTATATTAACAACCACATATATGGTTGTAAAATACTCCTATGATCTTTAATAAAAAAGACCAGGAAGAATAAAAGAAATACACTCAAAAACTCAGCCTTATGCTCAGTTTAGAAATACAAACATAAAGCCTTGAGATAAATTGTGTAGAATAAGAAGAAGTAAGAAAAATGGAGATCTTTATTTGTTGATCAGAGACTTGGATAATTATTGATTGTTGAACAACCCTATCTGGATGATCTGAATCTTTGATAATCCAACCTCATTCTTTGATGGTGCTCTCTTTCTTTTAAATCTGCTCCCAATGCTTCTTGAAGTAGTTAGGGTTTGTGTTCTTGTAGAAGTTTCCACATGCTTCCTATTTTTGGAATTAATGTTTGATTAAATGTTCATTAATAAAATTATGTCATAGAAATTTGTGCCTCCAAGTGGGACCAACTTAATCATTTAATAAAATTGATTTAATAAACTTTTACTTCCAAAATTTAAAACTGATTGTCTGAAAAAAGTGGACTGTGTTTTAATTTTTTGAATGTGATAAGTGACTTCTTAACCATGTAAACCATTCTATAAGTAATCTTCATCATCCCATATTTCCAACGAGTCCTCTTGAGTGAAATTTAGAGTTTTTTATCTCAACTTATAGCCTCAGAAAGTCAAGGTTCCAAATAAATTTTACCAGCAAGTCATGAAAAGTGAGTTGACTGTTATTTTAATTTTTGGACTAATTATGGCCAAATACAACCATTCAGACCTATCTCATTGTCTTCCTTATCAATTTCCTTTCCAAATAGGTATGGATTTCCCGAAATGAACGTTTGGATCATGAGTTATAAGCTCAGGAAGATCACTACTCAACAATCGTTGATCTGGTTCATGGATCAATCTTAGCCTTTGATTTATTTTTTCCTTTTTAGTCCCAAATGCATTGTGGTGGATGAATAATTACTGTTTATAATGTAAATCCTTCATTATCATTCATGTGAAGTAAAGAAGCTTATGGAGGTCTTAGTGTATCTCTTCACGCCTTAGAAAAATTCATATCTCGGTAATATTTTGGTCACCCAGTCATCGCCCAATCAACCTGTGAATGTTTGACACCTCACATCCAATCATCACCCAGTCCCCTGTTGTATGTCACTTGGATATGTTCCTAGAATAACATAGGATAAGAAGAATAAATAATATTAAAATAATTGAATCATTTGCGGGGTTACGTATTAAAGACTAAGTATTAAAGAGTGGGATCGAGATTGGGGAAAATCACCTCTGGTAAAATATGCTAAGTATTAAAGAGTCGGATCAGGAATGGGAGGTGGAAGGGATATGAGAAATCATGAAAATCACCAAGTGAGTGTTGTGAGAGTTGTGAAAATGAGGTATGGTAGAGTCATAAAATCGTGGGCCCACGGTAAGTCATAATAAATATGACTAAGTGTTGGGGAAGTATATAATGGATTTATGTGAAATATGTAAGGAGTTTCATGAACATGGAAATAAAAAAGGAAATAAGAAACGAAGAAGGAAAAAGGAAAAAAGAAAATGGAAGTAAGGAATGAAAAGAGAAAAAAAATGGCTAAGTGTGGAATATGGAGTATGGAGAGTAGAGTGGAAGAGGAAAAATGGTTAAGTATGAGAAGAGAAGGGAATATGAGAGTAATGAGAAAGTGACTATGGGATGAAAATATGAAGAGAGGTGAAGGGATAAGAGGAAAATGGTTAAGTGTGGAGATGGATGGAGAATAATCAAACAATGGGTTGTGTGAGGAATGAGAAAATGGAGTGGGAAAACGACTAAGTATGAAATGAGAGTATGAGAGTATGTGAATGATCGTAATGAGACTAAGTAATGTCTATGTGATAAAGGAATAAGTGTTTCACATGGAAGAAGAGGAGTGCAATACTTAGAAAAAATTTCTCAACAATTCTTCAAAGCTCCTCTTGCAATCTCTTTGTCAGGAGGTTGGGCAAAACTATGAGTATCTCGGAAATACATATTCCTATTTTGATTCCATAAAATGCATGACAAAACTGAGAGCGAGGGCTACACCATTAGACGATGATCATGCAAAATATCCTCCTTCTAACATCTTTTTTTTAATTATTCCAAAGCGCAGAAAATCTAGGTGATAAAAAATCTTGATCAATAGGGGGAAGGTTTTGTGTGGAGTGTAGGGAAATGGTTTTGAAAAAGAGAATCTTTGCACAACATAAGGAATCCTGCACAAGTCATAAAAATGATTGAGTATTGTAAGCATATGAAAATTTTCCCCGCATCTAAATGAAATTATGGATACAGCATGAACTATAAAATGAAAAGGAAAAGGGCAGGGAAGGGTTCTATACATGCTAAACTTAGAAATCAAAGGTGATACATGAAAATGGATCAACACCCCTTCATTGAACTAGAGTAAAAATATTGTATGTAATCTTCATGAATAAAATTTATGAATAAACAAGGATCATGAGTTTGATCAATGAGTTCAACCGCAGGATTGATCTTTGCAYCAAATCTAAGAGTATTAAAAACCTCAATAAACAACTTAGCCTACAACTATTKTCCAATGCTCGATGTTATATTCYCTTGTATCTCCCATYTGCCATAACCTCAAAGACCAAYTGCATAGCATYGAGTAAARCGTTTCRTCAAAGATAGCATATTGAATAGTTTGTTGTAGTGGGAAACTAMAAATCTAATATCAACATTGAAAACCATAATCCAAAAGGAATGACACAAAATTACATATTTTCACGAAGCTTTTCTAAATTTAGWTCATTAAAGAGTCTTAATTCATCTCATAGTTAGACACAAATAACTATAGCTTTTACRAGGACATACCAAGGAAAAAATATTAGTAACAATTTTACAATGTATTAAAATATGGTCTGTTATGAATCGTAGTCCATGAATTGCATAAGATCGAACGAAATAAAAATAAATAGAAAAAGAAACCCAAGATTCACAAATGCAAGATAACAAACAGATTAGGAAGTGATTTTTGGCTATACACAAGGGAGAGTCATTTGCATTTCCAAATAAAATGGAAAATGTTGTGGAAAAGAATCTCCAATTAGAAATTGTATTTGTGTACTTGAGTCAACGTCTATATACATATTTATTATTAGGAAACATGTGCTAACTGGAGAAAGCAATGTTACCATTGATGGCCATTTGGTGATGTGTTGTGGTGCATATGGCAATGTTCATAACTCATTGCTTTCCAAAAATACCCAAGACACACATGCTTATCTTACCAGGCATATAGCAATTTTCGTTGCTCGAAACTTTGAAACAATATCTAAAATGTGGCCAAGACACCTCCTAAATCTATTGACGTGGATTGTTGTGAACACAAAGATTAAATTCATTTCAATAATTTTATTTCTTGAGTAGTTTTTTTCAATTCCATGCAATGGTAATTATCATAGAGTAGCTAAGATGTTGATTTAGGGTTTAGAGATAAGAGTTAATTGTTTAAGAGTTCTCTTTATGAGTTTGTCTGGCAATTCATCTCATTTTGGGCCTATGCATTTATGTCTGCATCGGGAAGTTATCACATGGAGTGAATCCCAGAGAAGCATTTTGTGTGGGGTTCAATAGGGTTGGATGAATCCTTGAAAATATATATCCATGTGTTCAACTATTTACCTTTTGAGCATGTGGAAAGGTTAAAATACATGCTAGTTGGTACTCTGAAATCTCTAGACACCATTGATGGTTTGTAAAGGTAAGAGATGTGTGCATGTTTAATATCAAAAAAAGGCACATGTTGAAGTCAACAAATTTCATTTCTTACCTTTGCGTACGGTACCCGATGCAGTATCAATTAACTGATATCCTTTGCATTATAAAATCTTTGACGGGGATCAAGGAATAACAAGACAATTGCATAAATACCCATTGTGTGATTTCTAAGTTTTAATTCTACAAAATTATCCCAAGTGATAAATCTCATTCGTGGCTCAAGGGTTTGGAGATTGTTTATTTCAGCTCGTGCAGACAACATGTTCTTGTTTGGGATATGGATGGAGAAGTACAACAACATTCATTCCTAGGGCACCAAGGAGTTATAATTACAATCATATTTCATTTGAATTTCCATTATGTTGTGATGTTTTCTGATAGGTAATAGCTTGTTCATAAATATGAGGTGGAAAGAAGGCTTGGGGTTTGGTGAGGATGGCATTGATATTGTCGAGTCCGTACAAATGCAAGTTTCGGAAGATAGAGCCAGTCTTGGTGGTAAGATACAGTGGAAGGTTGATTATTGATTTGAGACTCATTCTGGAGACAATTATCAAGTTGTCATATAGAAGAAAGCTCCAACTAGATTTCATGAAATGGCCTAGTTGTAGACTGGCCAATGATGGTGTTGGATAATCTTTGCTCATTTTAATTGATAATATTCCCTACCAAATTGTTTTATCCTCAATAGGAAGTTCCTTTGGGGGTATGTGCTTTTTAGATGTTAAGGTGCCATGTTTATTCTGGAAAATTTGTTGATCTATGGCCAAATGGGTTATATATTTTATTTTGGAAGCAAATACCCAATAGTTCCTACTCTCCATTGGTCATAATGGAAGGGTAAAGCATGGGCATGGGCATGGGAAAGGTAACATGCAAGCTCTTCGTGGGTGTTTGAGCATTGGAGCCACTCATACCTGTGGGATGAGGTGGGGATGAGGTATGAGGCAGGTGGACGTGGATATTGTGGGAAATGATGATCTCCACTGTGATATCTATGGAAGTAGATGGAGGAGGGATACCAACGAAACCGCTTAGGCTGACAACATGGGAGTTCAAATCCCAACAGACAACAAAGGAGGCATTGGACAGGTGGATAGGTGACATGGAAAGCGATATTGGACGATAGGTTTTGATCAGTTGACAGGTTTTGGGAAAAATATAACCCTATATACATGTCTTCAACATAATAATTATTGAGAGCTTATTAGTCAAGTATGTAGCTACTATATTCGTTCTTTGAAATTAATTTTGATTTTATGCAGTGTTATGAAAAAATAATTCTACTGATTTTCTTGAATTCTTATTGGCCAAAAAAATTGATTAGAGATTTTCTTTCCTGGTTGAATCTACAAAGAAACATAATATTGCACTTGGACATTGTTTAATGGCCTTAATTGATTGTCTAGTATGGTTTCATTTACACAAAATAATAAGAAATTATACAAAAGTTATTTTTACTAAAATTTAGTTAAAGTTATTTTTGTTTAATAAAATTGTATATATGTGATTTATAGATTGCATAATCCTACTTTAATAAAAATATGGTTTTTTCAGTTTCTAGAAATGGAACCATAACATTTACCAATTTTATAGGGGTAATTTTTTCTATGAGGATTTGCTTGGGTTCAACCAATGGTAAGTCCAGCTTTTATTAAAAATGCTTTCCCTTTGGCAATTTATAAAAACTTTCTCTTTTGACATGAAGTTGCTACATGTTCATATTCATGATAATAATATGCATCAAAAGATTTTGTCAATAGTCGAGAGGTTGTATATATCATCAATCTCCACACTCCAACACAATACACAATTTGGTGTTGGTGAAGGATGCCTTTGATGACATCAACATAAATGCAAATCTTAACATAGGTGTTGGAAACAAAGTTAAAAGTTTTTGGATCTAGTGTATTAAACTTACCCAAAACATTACCAATGACCATCCTAGTGTATTAAACTTACCCAAAACATTACCAATGGCAATCCTAGTATTTCAAGGAGATAAAATGCATTCCAACCCATACCAATACTTCCTACAAAGATTTTTATGTAGTTTGAAGCAAAGGCACCATGGCATGGCTTCATAAAAAACTCTACGGCTCCCATGAATTAGGGTTCTCTACCACAAATTTATTCTGTGTCCAATTCTATGACAAACTTCAAGATGAAGAAACCTTGTGCAAATGGATAGACAACTACTACATCTTCCCAAAAATATACTAACCATTCTCTATCTAAGTTTGGAGCTCTTTCATTAAACGGACCATTAAACCTAAGAATCATATCATATTTAAAAAAATATACCTCCTCCTTAATGACTTATCTTTATCAATCTTCCAGACTCCAAACTAAAACTAACATGGAGGTTGCCTTATTCACACAAAACAGAAAATTAAATCCCTTCTACAATGGTCAAAAGAAGGGATGCATTACAAACTCTTACCACAAAGGCGTGTCTAAGATTTAATTTTACATTAATAATTATTCTATGCCTCACAACAAATCTGATGAGTAGAAGTATATTAAGTGCACTTTTTACCAACATACTTCCAAATGGGTAAAGAAGAATGTTGAAAGGATTGGGAATGGGATCAAGGACTGTAATTTTTTTGAAATTCAATACAGCCAAGAAAAATACACATTCACTCTCAGAGTGTTGACGATGCTGATAATGGTATGGCAACTTCAAAAAAATCCAGGAATGTTTTTGGAATACCAGCCTCATAAAATTGACCTCAAAGGCTGGTGGATTTCATATGGGTATCGTCATGCACCCAGAAAATCCAAAGAACTTCTCAACTTCTCTGAGAAATTGGCCGAAAAGCCCAATTCATGTGGGATTTATGTCTATGCAAATTCCTGGTATGTAAAAAAACAGCAAATGGTATGAAATTCCTAAATATAAATGACAGGAACAAATTCTACGTTCCAAGATGTCACTGAATAGAAGTACAAGAACATGCATGAATGACATTGCATAAAGGGCCAGGAACATGTATCAAGGAAAAATATTCATCATGAGCAAGAACATCCCTTGGTAAGACAAGAGAGCAGAAATTTCATGTTGTGTTATAACATGTGATTTTTTTTTATGGGATGGAAAATCTAATCACATGAGGAGGTCAGTTATCTTATGAGAAACATTCAAAATTTTGAAATTCCAAATTTGGACTTGTAATAAAGTTTGGATGTCTATTTTAATAAACCCTGTTAAAGTTGGAAAAAAAAGTAAAAGAGTTAAAAAAACAAAAAAGTTGATTATGTGAATTGATTGTGTGCAAGTGAAAAATAGTTTGGACGTGGGCTGAGCTGTTAATCACTGGCCCAGGTTCGGTTCTAAGACATTAATTTTGTAGGCAATATTGCTAACTTCAACCATATACACTTGGACTCCACATGGCATGCTTATGTACCAATTGGCATGCATTTCCCTAGACCACTTCACACTTATTTGCACTCTCTTTTTTATGCTTAGAATTCATTTTTCTCAAATTTTTCATATATTTCTTATATGAAAAGTTTTATAATTATTTTGAGCCAAATATTATTTGTAATTTCAATAAAGGTTCCATTTTCATATTTACACTTAATATTTCATTGTAAGATGAAAGAATTGGGTTGTCATGTAACAAACCAACTTTCAGTCCATTTGTTTTAAATATGTTGAGATCTAAGACAAAGGGGTTTTTGGTCATATGAAAGTGTAAGTGTAAAGACACCTTTGGTCATGGTTGTAGATACACATGAGAGTGGAGAAGTGTAGGTTCCTACCCTAATATGAGATGATTCTCTATGTTTACAATAAAAAATGTAGAATTGTGGTTGTGAATTTCTGCTATTTGAGTTTTAATAGCAATTGTTGTGTGAGTATTTGTTTCCACTGTGTGACTTGAGTTGTAAACCATATGGTTTGCATCATTCCTCTAATAGTTATAAAGTTGAAAATATTTTCTCATTCTCAACTACAACGCTTCAACTTCTTGGTCTACTTTCATCTCTCTATGAAAGAGGGGTGGCTTAGATTTGTTCATTGAATCAACTCTCATTCCGACCCATCATCTTGGTAGGACCTCTTCCTCTTATAGCTTTCTTTCTTTAGATGAAAAATTCTCCATAACAAAAGAATATGAAAAAAACTTGAGAAAGGAGATTTTTTCTTCTTAATATTCATGTTTGACTAAAATTACTTTAGATGTTGTTTTCCATCCTCTTGACTTGGTTGTTTCTTTATTGTAATTTTCTTCAAACTCTCATTGTATACTTTGTCACAATAGATTTGGTCCTTCAAACTTTTCATGGTCTCCACTGATTCATTAGGCATTGCTTAGTTCATATGTCATTTTTATTCCATTTCAGTATTTGTATACGCATCTCTTCAACATAGACATAATTATAAAGGTTTTGAACATTTTGGAAACCATTAATATTAGTAGCTTAAATCAAATTCAAACACTAATTTTCAACAATATATTTAAAATCAATAAATAGCACCTTTAGGCATCTAGTTTTATAAAAAATAAAAAAAATGAATTAAATGAATTTCCAAAACTATAAGATAACTAGAAAATGAAAAATTAACCCCTTAATTCATACAATTATATAAATATTTTCTCTTTATAATTTATTTTCAACAACTATAAAATCATTGATAATAATGACCTTAGTTATTTGATATGGCTTCCAAAATTTTCAAATTGATGATTTCCTACATCCCTTTAGGAAATCAAAATTAAGGTTTAAACCAAAGTGCCTAATTGTAATGTTTCACTTGATACAAGTTTTGTATATATATTCTCCTCTCAAATGTGATCTTAATGCCTACATGAATTCTAATGGTTATATTATTAGTCCCTGCCGAAGGCGTAGAGGGACTATAGCGATCGATAATTCATTAACTTCATATTAATATGTCCTTTGACTATAAATTTTCGCATCATCTGTATTGTTCGAACTATAGAAGTAAAAACATTATTTTTTACTTATATGTCATCGTCTCATTGGAGAATATATTGGAGGTCTTATTGCCAACTTCTATGTTCCCAATGTTGTAAATGTTTAGATATCCAAAGTTTTGAGCTTAGACTCTCTTTTTTATTTTTTATTACATTTTTACTGAAATGTTCACATACCAAAAGTTCTGAGCATCGACGTTGTTTTTTAATGTTTTTATTATTTCTATTTGTATTGAAATGTTTACATACCGAAGGTTTAGAGCATTGACACTTTTTTTGAGTTGCTTGAATAGGCCTAACATCTTAAATGTTTACATATTTTTTGAGGTCCTTAAAAAGGCTTGACAACTTAAATGTTTTCATACTGCGAGGCCCTTAAACAACCTGACAGCCTTAAATGTTAACTCACAGTACATTTTTCCTCGAATTTTTCCATACAATGTTGCAGTGAATTTGGACAATATTTTTGTCCGCCGCCAATTGCATAGCCATTGTATGTTTCATACTTCTTCTATGCTTGGAATGCAATTTAGTCATCGTTGAAGATACATACATTGTTTACTGGTTCGATGGGTGCTTCTTGTTCGTTGGTTCGTCAGTTGTTGGTTGTTGTTGTTTGGTTCAACTTTGCAAGGTTGAGGACCTGCACCTACGGTTGGACCTGTTGGTGCTTGTTGCTTGTTTTTGTTTACTTCAACTTTGCAGGTTTGGGGTCCTACATCTACAGTTGGAGCTGTTTTTTTTACTTTGCGGGGTCCAAGTCCTGCACCCACAATTCGACATGCGCTTCTGTCATTCATCGTTGTGGAGTAAGTTTTGATGCCACAATTTCATTTCTATTCGTTCTTTGTTGTTTACTATTTGCAGTTTGCAAGTAAGAATGTTTGATTATTTCTACCGGCTTGCTCGTCATATGTTTTGGGTTCCTTCTGTTCTTGGGATGCAATTTGGTAATCATTGGAGATACATATGTTGTTTACTGGTTCAATGGTTGTTGCTTGTTCATTGGTTCGTCGGTTGTTGCTTGTTGTTGTTTGGTTCAAGTTTGTGAGTTTGAGGTCCTATGGATGCAGTTGGTCTTGTTTGTGCTTCCTCGTTGGTTTTTTTCTTGCTTTTTTCTTTTGTTTGCTTCGACTTTGCAAGGTTGGGGTCCTGCGCCGGCAGTTGGATATGTTTTGTTTTGTACTTTGCAGTGTTCAGGTCCTGCACCTGCAAGTGGACCTGTGGTTCTGTCGTTTGTCGTGTTTGGCGAGGTCGAGATCTGACACCTGTCCCGTGTCCGCCTATCCTGCTCTTAAATTTTGCTCCAATTTTTTTTCCTAGTTGTAAACCATGCCTACATGCCTTTCCAAAATGTTCTTGTAGAAGAAAAGGATATTGAGATGGTGCTAGAAAGAGTGGTGTTCTATGGATTGCAAATTGCAATATTCTGTTTCTATGTTGCTTGGCGTGCAACATTGCTAGCATAATGAATGTGTTCTCAAATGCATCACACGATTTACATTTGGACGAAACCATTATCATTCTAGGATACTTCAGTGTTGACGTGATACAAAATAGTGGCATAACAAATAATTGGACAACTACATGTGCAATTACAATGTCCGTTGTCTTTTTGTTAAGATAAAACATGTGCAAAATGCACTTATTAACCATATATGGTGAAATGTGCCCATATCACAATACAACCTCTTTATCATATACACAGACTGGTCTGACCACGATACAATTTGTCTTGTACTTGAAATATGAGATGTACATCAAAGATACTGCAAAATTATATTTCCATGTCCCAAAGCATATATGGATACTTTGTTGCACAAAACCAAAATCATTCAGCTATGGCCATGCAATTTCTTAATATTTGTTGGCTTGTAATATATTTTGGACAGGAAAAACTCTATATAATTACAACCATGGATCAAGAAAAGCAAAGGTTCATGTTTCTAACTATCTTTTATTCTATTCCTTGATTCTCATTTACTGTATGTACATATTACTTGTTCTCCCCTGCATACCATCTTCCATTCATGTTCATTGTATTTTGTGCGTTCCCACATTGAAACAAACAGAATAACTGGAGAAGACGAATGAGTCTTTATCGCAAATGTAGAAGAGGAGATACAAAGGTGCATGCTTGTACTGTTATTTCATATTCCATTGTTTTGTATTTCATTTATTGTCTGTATATGTGTTCACCTAATTTATTGTATGTAGATATTGTGTATCTTCCTACATAATAAATTATCTTCATGTCCTTTGTATTCTCTGTGCCGCTACATTGAAATAAATCGAACTCTGTTTATTTTTTTACATGTCTTCCTGCATACCAACTTACCTTCATGTCCATTGTATTTATCTGCATTGCTTCATTTAAACAAACAGAATAGTTGGAGAAGACAATGGACTCTTTGTCGCAAATGTAGAAGAGGAGATACAAAGGTGCATGCTTCTACTCTTATTTCATATTCCAGTGTTTAGTATTTCATGTATTGTTTGTATATTTGTTCTACTTCTTTCCACCTAATTTATTGTATGTAGATACTACGTATCTTTCTACATAGTAACTTATCCTCATGTGAAATGTATTCTCTTTGTTGCTACATTGAAATAAATCGAACTATATTTATTTTTTTTACATGTATTTCTGCATACTAACTTACCTTCATGTCCATTGTATGTTCGGTGTTGCTACATTGAAAGAAATAGATTAGTTGGATAGGAAGATGAATTCTTATATGCCACAACAGAGAGGGATGAAGTACAATCTTCGAAAAGGTATACCAACTGTGCTAGTAAATCAAACACACAAAACAGGTGGGTGCATATAATACTGGACTAGAAAATGATGATTTGGAAACAATGGGCCTTTTTTGAGACTACCCGCTTGCAAATATTCCCCTCCCCATTTCTAATTTTCCCACTTTCCATTATCCCTTTTTTTCCCTCTTCTATACTTAACTGAATTCCCCTTCGTTTTTCTCCTCTACTTTCGCTTTCTGGTTTCTTTGATTAGTCATATTTCCAAAAATGTCTAGGTGCGTGGATTGGCAGACTCACGGGTTCACATTTATACTCATGCTTCTATATCACGACTCCGACTGGCGGTTTCCTCATTCCATACATAGCCACTTTTTCGATTGTTGGTTCTCGAGATGGCGGGTTAAAGATTGTGCCTCTAGATTCAGAGGTTTCGTGATATACAGATTGGTCGTTGTACCCCCCCATCATGCCCTATTCCCTGTTACACATTTTTGCAGTCAAAAAATCTGAGGCATACAATTTGACTGTCGGGTCCTCATGTTTCCTGAGTATCCCTTGACACCCTATTTTGTATTCCATCTCCTTCGACCCTATATGTGGCATTCAGAACAATTATGGACAATATACAATGCATATGCTTATTTAGTCCTTCTGATGTTCATCTACACATGCTTGCAACAAAAAAAGTTGGACTAGTGACATGGCCATGAACAGTCAATCATCGCAAACATCAACAAACCGACAAGGCCAAAGGTAAAGATCCATACATTGTGTTCCTCATATGTTTACCAAACAAATATCCTCAGCTATTTATTCATCTATTCCATGATAAATATGTTGATGTCATCTGCAACACATACTTTGTAGTTCACAAGAAGTATCAACGAGCATGAGATGTCGAACATAGCGCAAGTTCTGCAGACTAAGAGATCTGGTTGCAAAACTCTGGCTCCATAATTCATCCAAGTTGTGCGTCTACTTGTACATTTATGCTAGGAAAAAAGAAAACAAAAAAATAATGCAGACTACCATTCACATTACTTTTCTTGTTCAAAAAATGTCACTAGGTCTAAACTTATAACACCCAAAATACTATCAATAGAGGGATTGAATAGCCGCCGAACTGGACAAGTGTTCATCATGGACATAATGGTCATCTATAGCACCTACTTGGACAAGGAAAACAAAACTAGATCCATTATGTGTGCTGACATGACAGACAATGAAGCCCTAATGACAGTCACACTGACTATTCCCACACAACTTGTCCAGAAACATGCATAAAAGATATTGCCAGGTAATGGGATATCCATTACAAATTTTAATATATTGCCCAAAACAGTATATGACTGTGGTGATTGTGATCGAATTATATTGCTCAACAAAAAAATCATTGTGGAAAAAATTCTCGCGATTTGTTCAGAATATTGTTTCTTCCCGGACACAACAATCAGCCAACTTGCACAGATAAATGACACTTACCCAATCGGAACCATTGGTGCAGTTGTCACACTTGCGAGAAAACTTGGCTCACAACACATTCTCCATATAAAAGATGGAGAGGCAGACAACGACAAGGCAATGGTATTGTTCTCCATATCCAGTTGTGTCCTTTACTTTCACATTTCCATGTATCTCGGTTATGTTACACAACTATTGCAATGTTCCATGTTGCAGCTGCAATTGTTCGACACCTATTCAAATTTGTTTTCCTCAATGGAACAACAATTGCATAAAGGGCAATTTCCACTTATGCTCTTCAAAAATATAATAAATAAAAGAGATGTTAAAGAAAGGATCTTTCGCACAACCCAAGCAACATTTGTAAAAGAATTGCGAACAGACATAGTACAGGATCTCAAGAAACTAACTAGCTCTGAAACTGTTGTGCGTATACATCTACAATTTCATCCTCACTTTCCACATACAAATTGTCTTCACCAATTTTTTGCAGTTTTTCTTGTTTTGTTGTGCAGTTGTATATTATATTGTTCAATATATTAACTGTTATGCTCATGTGCCCAGGTTGAGGGTGTTTTTGTTGCAGCGAATGCATACTCGACCCCCTTTGAGCTTGTATGTGCCAAATGAAACTTTCATGCTTCTGCCTCTGCTTTCATAAATGATGGTACAATTGATTTTCTACGATGTAGTAAAAAATGCCCTTACATATATAGACATTGCCTTAATGTTGTCATCCGAACCATGGGCAACACAATCGTACATTGCAGAATTAGACAACCTCTGTTACAAGATATGCTTCTTGGGTTAGCAAAATTTCCATATGAAGTATGCCTACAGAAAAAGGAAAACAATGTCTACATGCTGCGTGACTTTCAGGTCCATAAAAAATTTACCTTAAATGAGGACAATGCAACACTGCATATCGACTGAAAAAAAAATAAATAAATAAAAATTCATATCAAGCTTTGGCAGGAAACGAAAAAATCTCATGTGTATCTGTAATTTTTCTTCAATACCCAAATGAATGTTCTTGGGACTCAAGTTCTTCGGAGTTTACATCTATGGCTGTAAAATTTTCTTTCCAGAGATTTTGTTTCTTTTGTGCACTTGAAAAAACAAGGAGAAACCAACTACAAATCAAATCGTTGTTGTTGTTATTTTGATGTTTTTTTGCATCTCCCAGTAAGAATTTTGCATATTTGTTGGGGTGTCCAAATGAAAAAAAAAAATGGTGGCTAATTGTAGATTTGTTGGAGGAGTCTGCACTTTTTTGGGTGCCCAAATTGGAAAAATGTTTTCCAACTATATAGCCAAGGCAGAATTTCTGCATTCTTTGGGTACCCAAATAAAAAAAAAAAGATGATCTCCAACTATACTTTTATGGTAGGATATCTGCATTTTCTCAGTGCCCTAATCGAAAAAAAAGGGCTCAACACGGGTTGAAGCATGAGCTTGAGATCTTCAGAACTCCCTATAGAGATTGGGGAGTTCATGCATTGGAATTCATACAAGCAGGTGCATTTATTGTTGATGCACAAGCGCATAAGATTGTTTAGTCCATAAATGGGAAGAGTGAGGACAAACGCCATACAAAGTATCCAAATTTGAATAACTTAGGCCCATCCTTTGAACCATCCAAATGGCTTTCTCCTCTAGGCAGAACCATCAGGCATTTCCAATAATATTGGAAATTTGACATTGTTAAAACTGGTAGTGATAGAACATGGCATTATTAGAAGAAAATGTCCATAGTGATCTTGCTTCATGGTAAAATAGTAATCGAAAAGTTTCTTGTTCCCCATTTGGGGGTTTGGTTATAGCTAGGATACAATGTTGAAACTCCCCTGGTTTTGTGTTGTCTTGTGTTTGGAAGACTTTTGTTCTTATCTCATGGCCCCGATTATTTTCTCATGGGAACATATACCAGTTGTAAGAGAAAACCAATGCCACATGTGTTTTTTTTTATATCAAATTGTTCGATGCATAGGTCGATGTGTATTACTCTATGGACCCTTGTGGGATCTCACTTGGCGCCTTCTGTGTTCATGTGTTGCCTTGTGCCTCGACTTTCAATACATTTGGTGTTTACTTGGCTCTTGGTTGTATGCTTCGTTCTAGAAAATTAATGATACATTCAGGATCTTGGTGGTTTTTCTATGATCTTAAAGAATATACATGACCTGCTTTTCCTTTTAATATAAGCTCTCTGACGCAAATGTAGTATGTGGCTCGTTTTAACACTTTTCCTTGATCAATTAACTTAGCAAAATTCATCTCCGGAAATATTTTTAAATAAAAGGATATATAGTATGTGAAGTCCAATGGAACTATCATATCAACCACAGAAAATTAAAATTAAAATTCGTCTTAAAATTCAAATTCATCGTTGTTATACTTACGGTGAAGTTGACAGTACAATAATTTTACTTAAACATCCCACAATGGATTTTCTTGTGACTTTTCGATGCTTCTCTTATGCAAACACATCCTGGAAACTATAATCATGGCTCGCTTTATCTATTCCTTGATTGAAGAGCATGTTCACCTGTTTAATGCAGTTCATAGTTATTGTTAAGACCATCAATGGGGCTTTCTTACACCAATTCCTGCTTCGAAAAATTTCCATCCCCTTTCTTTTTTCCCTGTGCTTTCCCTTTCTGGTTACTTAGTCATTTTTTGAAAAATGTCTAGGTGTGCGGGTTGGCGGATTCAAGTATTCATATTTCCACTGATACTTTTATATCATGAGTCCGACCGACCGCTTCCCCATTTCATATTCAACAAACTTTTTGGATCGCGGGTTCCTGGGTAGGCGGGCTCAACATTGCATCTCCATTGTTTCATCGCCTGCAAACAACACCCGGACTTCCTCGATCTACAAATTGACAACCAAATTACTCTTCCTTTTTCTCATTTACTTTCCCTTTCTGGTTACTTAGTCGTTTTTTCGAATGTCTCATGCTTGTATATACAACACCCAAATTTCCGCAATATACAAATTGACCGTCGAAGTCTGTCATTGTCCTTTGTTTCGTGTTACACATTTTGCAATCAAAAGTTGGGATACATACAATTTGACCATCGGTCCCTCACGTCTCTTAAGTAGAACTTGTGGCCCTATTTTCAAGCCCGTCAATATGCCCTGTTCTGAGTATGTCTCATGCTTTTATATCACGAGTCCGACCAACCACTTACCCATTGCATACTTGGCCACTATTTCCATCGCCGGTTCATGGCCAAGCTTGCTCAACATTGCACTTCCATTGTTCAGCGACCTACAAATAGCACCCGAAATTCCGCGATATACAAATTGACCATCGAAATCTGTCATTGTGCCCTGTTCCGTGTTACACATTTTATAGTCAAACGTTCAGAGACATACAATTTGACCATTGACCCCTCACATCTCCTGAGTATAACTTGTGACCCTATTTTGAAGCCCGACCGACCGCTTTCCATACTTGTCCATTTCTTGGAATCTCTTTCGCAGGTTGGCGGGTCGACGAAATGTGCAATGCTTAATCACTCTTCGTCATCCCCACCACCTCCGCACTTCTTTATAGATATGCAATTATTAATCTTTAATGCTAATAGTTCATCGTGTAGGAACCGTTAAGATTGTCATTAATGTACGAAAGGTTGGAGCATATTTGTCATTAATACAAATTAAACCAAGATTTGTGGAGGGTCGTGTTATCCTTTCCAAGTGTTCATTTCAAGCATCATGCAATCTCTTTCATGCGTCGTCCGGTTGGCACCTTCACGAAATCTCTAATCCTTAATCACTCTTCGTCGTCACCGCCACCTTTGCACTTTTTTCTAAATATGCAATTAGTAAACTTTAATGGTAACAACTCATTATGCACAAACCGTGGAGATTGTCATTGATCAGTGAAAGGCTCAAGGAGATATCCCATTGATATGCATTAAACCAAGATTTGTGGAGGGTTATATTATCCCTTCCGAATGTTCATTTCAAATATCATCTGGAGCAAACAGACATTTTCGTTAACTTATGGCAACAGTTCGACAACAATTCTGTCTAGATACAGTAAACACCTTTGGGCATGATGACCAGAAGTTCCATTGCTCCAGGGCATATTCTTACTATTCATCTCCCTCCACCTAGGAGCAAACAAGGAGAGATATATTTCAAGCCAAAGAATTCCAAGGCAACCCCGCCTGCTCAGACAACCTGCCCGCCTGCGTTGATGGCTGGCCTAGAGGTTGATGAGGCCGAGTTCGAGTCGAAAGAAGATGATCTGATGGACAATGATATGACAATGGATGATGGAAATGCATACGTTGTTCCCACTCCTATGCCCAAATTGAAATCAACCATAATGGGGTGCACTTCCCGGCTCAGCGATGGCGGCCCTGACAAGACCAAAGGAAGGGGTTTTAGAAAATAAAATAACGTTGAACGCAATAGCCTCTTTGCAGCTCTAGAGTAGGAATTCTAGAGGTTCAAATTAGTCTATTATAGGCAGAATTCTTTCATTGTAAGGAAATGGTCTCTTGATTCTCCCAGAGATATATTTCAAGACAAATAATTATTCAATTGTGAGACCACTCTCTTGTTCTCTAGATATACAATTAACATCTTAGGGGATGAGGACCAAAACTCCCACTAGTGCAAGGAATATTCCTACTACTCATCTCCTTCCGACCAGAATGGACTGATTTGGGCCTCTGGAATTTCTCATGCAGCCTGTGTCCCTAAAGTCTTTGCCTATAAGGAGGGGGTCTCTTGGTCCCCTCCCACCCAGAACGAATTAATTTGACCTCTCGAATTTCTCATGCAGGTTGTTTCCTTGAAGTCTTCGACTGTGAGGAGGTGGTCTCTTGGTGTGTCCTAACTTTCAGTTTTGGGCTCTTCCTCTTTCCCTACAACATTTTTTCGTCTTCTTCCTCACAGGAAGCTTGTGAGAAATATCAATTTTACTGCGAGGATGGGTTCTTATGTCCTCCTGCGTTTGAAAATTTTTGGGTTGCTTTCTTATTGGGGTGGGTCGTTGGAGAAATGTTGTGGGATGTCGTGCTCTTAGCAGTGGCAACCGCGGATTGGAAACTCTTCTCGCCAGGGCCTTTTCCCTGTTATTTGTACAATTCAATGGTGCCTTGCAATGTCTCCAGGTCGCCAGTGTCAGAAGCAGGAGTGTTGTTCACCTGATTCAAGCCAAGGAATTATTCCACTATGGAACCACTCCCCTGTTTCTTTGTCGCCTCAGGTCTTTCGCAAGATATTGAGATTGCGACAGTGAACATTGACCTTCTGATGCAAGAGCATCACTCCAACGTCATCAAGCGCCATCCAACCATCACATCAAGCGCACATTCAATGGAAGGAGAGAGGCACAACCCTCTCATTTTTCAAATTTCAAAAATGGAATTAAATGATTGTAAGGCCAAAGAGCCAAGCCATGCCTTTGAGCAGGTTGTAGTTAGTGTCACCTTTAATGGTTGACATGTTGATGGGGATCTAGATCCAATTCGGATTAGATGGCCCATTCAATGTAATTCATTGTAATTAATGAGAGTTGTTGAGGATGGAGGGAAGAGCTCGAGGAGCCCCCTTTTGTAAAAATATCCTTTGTATCTATAGAGTTAGTCGATAGAGAAGGCTGAGAAGAATAGAGAGAATAGGTTGGATAGGAGAGGAGAGCCAAGACTCTGTTGCAGTCCGAGCTCAAACACATTGTAATCAGGCATTCTTGATTAATACAAACAGAGCAGTTTTTCTTGCATGTTGTTGTTCATGTGTTTATGAGTTCATGAATGAATGTCTTTATGTGTGATGATATGTTGTAGATGTGTGTTAAATTCCATCTGCAAGGATAGATAGATTTTCCTATCTGTTGAGTTCTTTGATTTTCAAGTTTGGGTTCTTTGTGGTTTCATGCAAGAGTGCGTGACAGAGTACTACAGTCTCTGAAAACCAGTGCAGGTGTGCACTTATGAATTCTACAGAATTTCAGACAAAGACGTGCTAGGAGGGCACACTAGCTGAAGTCATTAACTCAAGGAAGAATCCTCAAGGTTGTTGAACACCTTGAAGGAGGAACTATGCAGAGGAGAGCACAGAGAGGAGAAGCAGAATTGCTGAGAATTCTGTAAAGGCTCTGCCAGGAGAGCATTGAGAAAATGCACAGGATGCATTGAGCCAGTGCATAGAATGCACTTCCGAATTCTGCGGAATTTGGACAGAGTTGTGCTAGGAGGGCGCACCAGTTGAATTCATTGACACAAGGAGGAAGCCTCAAGGTTGTTGAACACCTTAAAGGAGAGACCGTGCAGAGGAAGGCACAAAGAAAACAGAATCACTTAAGGTTATGTGGAAGATTTGCCATGAGGGCATTGAGCAAGTGCATAGAGTGCATAGGAGAACTCTATTTCAAGTTCAGAGAGAAGACATAGTCACTGAGGATTCTGGGGAACTTTTTCAGGTGGGCATTGAGTTGGCGCAAGTGTGCACAGAAGGAACTCTTTCGAGTTCTGAGAGAACAGAAGTGTTAAGGAGAGACACTTACAGAGTTACTAAATACTTTGTTAAGCTCAACAAGGAGGTTTTGAGTAGAAGGTCGTCAGGAGGACACCATATTTCCCTTTGAGGACATAGAAGGGCGAGTCCCCTAGAGGCTCGAGTAAATAAAGCTCAGGACAGATAACACAGTTGTGTGCAGGGACCTTGCAAGGAGTTCAGAGGTCGAGAAACCTTTTGAGGTTTCAGAGTGAACAAATCTTAGGAGGGATAGCGTCCCTAGAACAC
>JASDQU010100962.1:257806-271141 GCA_032191745.1 Picea mariana | reverse complement strand
CAGTGAATGTAAAGTTGAAACAATTCCATTACCATTATTAATATTGAGTAATTCAAATATTATTATGATGCTATTAAATAAAATGAATGTAATTTCATATTCATCGTTCAAGAACCCCTTAATTATTAAGAATGGAAAATGATAATGGCATTTACAATACTTTTATAAAAATGATCTTAATCAAATGAATGCTTAAAAAAAATAGCTCTAATTTAAAATTCACACTTCCATAACATTAATTATTATGGCCAAAGAAGATGATAAAGCATTTATTGTAAAAAATGCTACTAATTTAAAATTCACACTTCCATAACATTAATGAATACAACCAAGGAAGATAATAAAACTAAAAATTAATCATCAAAGCCAAAAATTAAGTCTAATTTAAAATTCAAAGTTCCTTCCATAGCTTTAATTTAAAATTCACAGTTTCTTCATAACATTAATGATTACATCCAAAGAAGATAATAAAGCATTTACTGTACAAAATGCTAAAAGTTAATCACAAAGCCAAAGAAGATAATAAAACCTTTATCGTACAAAATGCTAAAAATAATTCTAACAACAATATATTATTATACTTAATCTAATCTACTATAAATTAGAATAAATTAAAAGAACATTAAAAGAAGTTATTAACATAAAATAGATGATAAAACATTCACAATACAAATTGCTAAAAAAATAATTTTAAAGACAGTATTTTATTATACTGTAATCTAATCTACTAAAAAAATATTTTTAAAGACAATATTTTATTACACTGTAATCTAATCTACTAAAAAATAATTTTAAAGACAGAATTTTATTATACTGTAATCTAATCTACTATAAATTAAATTAGAATAAATTAAAAGAATATTAGAAGAAATTATTAACATAAAATAGATGATAAAACATTACAATACAAATTTTAATCACAGTATTTTATTATAATCTAATCTACAATAATTTAAAAGAACATTAAAAGATGTCATTATTGTCATTATTTAAAATTGATTTTAATATTTATGGTTTTAAACTTGATTTTAATATTTATGGTTGATCTGATCTTAAGGAATGTTAATCCTATTGTTATTCTATTGAGCCATCAGCAGGAGGAATCGAAGGAGAAACTGAGATTGTGGACTCTAAACCAAGCACAACTCATCAGGGAGAGGTCACTTCCTCCCCTATTGAAACCTCTCCTTCCTTGGAGGGATTGGCGGGGAACAAGCAGTGGGGGGGATTTGCTCGGAAGTGCCCAACCACATGCGAAGAGTCCCTATAATGTTGTCGGGGCTGTGACATACTCTAAATTTAAATGACAAACGGCATTACGGAAAGTCATCAATCCATATGATTAAGGCAATTTTTAAATAAATTATTATATAGTTAATCTTTTGTTATAAGATTACAAGAAGTGCAAAAAATTCAATTACCCTTGAGACCCACATCAGAAAGACTGTAAGATGGTATTTTATTTAAACAAAGTAGCTCTTTCTAGTTGTTCCATGGACTTCTAAGAAATGGCCTTTTTGTATATTCAGCATAACACCATATCGATCTTATTTTGCAGATGCCAATTTACATTCACCAAAACAACAACTCCTTAATTTAATCCATAAAACCTAAAATACGTAAATATTGTTTGATATTAAATAAGGTTTAAGGGTGATTTAATAAAATGTATTTGACGGTCATTTATTAATGTTTATTGAGTAGTATGTTACATTGATTTCTCCATCTAAAGTGTATGTGAAGGTCAAATGAAACATTGTTTCATTATTTATATTTATTTTTCCAAGTGTTTGATATATTTGGGTTAGCATTAAATCAAAAGAACGAGGAAGGATACAGAAACTAATCACCTTTGCTGTAGAGAAGCTCAAATCTGGCATTGTATACTCGTTCATGATCCAGTCAATCTTCTACTCAGTTGACGCTTTTCCTTCATAAAATACCGGAATTTTCTTGAAACCTATGCAATGAAGCAACAATAGCTCATTGCAAAGTGCTATGTCTAAAACAATGGTCTCTAGTGGCCTTTCAATCACCCGACACAAACAACCTATTACGGCAGAGCGCATTTCTTATGATATCTTTGGAACGAAGAAGAACCATTTTCATTTCCCAACATCATGAGCCAACCAACAACAAATTAGTTAACACTGAAAATTTAATTTTAAATTCAAATAGAGGAGGAACCAGAGGATTAAGTGTACCTGGTAATTCCCATGGATCATATTGATGCAAGTCTAAAGTTGATATATAGAAGATCATTTGATGACCTGTTTGGATTCTTTTCTTTAGATAGAAGCTCAAAAATTCAAAATCTGAAGCCTGCGTCTGTTGGAAACAAAACATATAATGGAAAAAGAATTGAACTCCTCCTTGTATCTATAGACCAGGAGTCGCAACTATAGTTATTGACAATTCTTCAAAGCCAGCCAGATGTATCAAAATCAAGAGCCTCTTGAGGCTAGATGTTAGGATTTAGATAGTGCACATTATTGATTCCTTATCATATCTTTGAACTAGTCGACACATACCATGCAGTAGTTGACACATACGGTGTAGGATGCTCCTTCATAGATGGGCTCGGTGATCGTTGTTTCATGGTTTCGTGGGGATGGGGTGGTAAAGTATTACCTAATATTAATATTTTATTTTTGAAGCCTGGAAGCACTGTCAACCAACATGTGGAAGTGGTAATTGAAATGTGGTTTGTTAAGTTACATGATAACAGTGATATGCCATAGCTAGCCAACAACTAGAGGTGGTAATTGAAACATGGTGTGCATAGCACCAGACAAGCTCGTCAAACAATGTGCTTAATGCAATGTAATTATAACAACAATGTTAGAAGATCTAAAATATTAATAGATGTGGCATATATCCCTTCATCCTTATTGTTTTTTAGCACCTGGATAACGCTACTCGCTATCGCTGTTTTTTTTCTCAGATTCGTCACCAAGCAACACTTCCAACCACTTTTATACCCAAGAATGGTTCCAATAGTTCATACATCTGCTCTGGTTACAATAGTTCATACATCTACTTAGAGGCTGCTAAGCGCCTTTTCCTTGTGTTAAACAAATGCGATGTTCGGATCATATTTTGTGAAGGATTGAGTGTTAGGGTTACAGTAATGGAGGGAAAAGCCAAGGCAAAGGTGGTAGAAGTAAAATCCAAGGCAATGGTGATAGAAGTAGCATCCAATCCATCATAGATCTGAAGACATGTGGAGTGAGTGAGGAGTACCCAAACACGAGGCTTGCACTCAGTTCAGAAGAGGATCAAATCTTAAATGCGCCAGATCAACCCTTTTCTTCCATTTTGATTCGAGTTTAGATACTAAGCATGATACAATTTTCTCATTCATCCAAGAATATCTATTTTCCTCTTCCTGGGCTAGCCCACTCTGCAACCTTCTTTCTATGACCTGTAGCCTTAAACTCTCAGCGTTGAACTCTTAATTTGAGGGAGAATGGGTTTCAAGTTTTCTAGACGAAAGGACCACATTACATTGTTGAGTTGGAGCTTCAAATAGGAAAGCACAAGCACAAAGAAGACCAATTCGAACAATATGTCCATAGAGAAAAATAGAGGGAAGGGAGGAGACGACGTCACTACAAAAATGGCACCATAGTGGCATATGGAATGTGGATAACTAAGGGGAAGGTACGAACTAGCTATTTTATAAAATTATTTCCTGGTCCTAGAATTATGATAGAGTGACTGTAAGTGGGAATTTCAGGTGGAATTAGGAGCCTTGGGTTTTCTTTTGGAACCCCCTATCCTACCTATGAAGGGGCGGGTTTCGACACCCTCTCTTGGCCTGTATGTTCTTTATGATAGAAGMAGACTCCCACAGTGGGCACTGGTCATCAAGGAACAACTACATTAGCAATTATCACGGGTAAGGGAAGACATACATGTTGATTTGTTTATGTATAATTCTTTGTTTTGGCAAATTTGAAATYCGATTTATAGATCCAATACAGTTGGATAGGTGTGTGGTCTTTCCTTCACTTAGTTGTTTTGTAATATGGGTCTACAAATAGGGTGTCCTAGCTAAGTGTGCTTTCAGGGGCCATGAAAYAGTGAGTCAAGGAGCTTGCACTGATGCAATCAACCACATTATTGTATAGAAGACTGAAAGTGTGGGCACGGGAATAAGGGAAGGGGAACTAGCCACCTTACCGTGGACTTCTAGGGAAACCTGGGAAACCTTGACCCAGGAATTTGTTAGTATCAGTGTCAACCCGAAATCAATCGCTATGTTACTTTTTACTTATAGATCGACGACCCACGGTCTTGAAAGACAACTCTTTAGTCTTCTTTGTATCTACTACTAGATAAGTCGATACAACTTGTGAATTTGCACACCTGGATTGGTACTTCACAAGGAAGAAAGTGTCCCGAGAAGCCTAACTAGGAGGTCGACTACCTACTAAGGCTATGCAAAGATCTAGCTGGTGGCTTATAGGATTTGACCCCCCCTCCAAAACAAACTAGCCAAAAATTGGCTTTTCTTGCTTGTGAACAATGCATTTGCCTCTAGTTAATTGTGTTTCTTTGTATACCTTTCTTAAATTGTTTCATCTCTTCTTTTTGTGTGTTTATTCTTATATTGTTAAACGACATGGTTTAAAGCTCTACTATGTCACCTTCTTTGCTCTTGTGAATAAGCCCAAATACCATGGGAATACCCAAACATACCTAAGAATGAATTGAATTCAATCAATGAGGTCGATTTTCTCGTTACTTAATATAGAACATTTCATATAGAAATTCACATTGAAGTAAGGATCAAAAACTACAGAATATTTGAAGTTGATAAAATCTTCAAACAACTTAACATAGCAATTCCAACATGCAGTAAGAAACATACCGATCCAATATTGGCCTCCAATTTTGAAGGTGTTGTTTATGATGTGGGGGGAGTGTGGGTGGTCTCCACGCAGTTTGTTGTTGGGATTTTTTTTCTCGACTGCACCTACTAGTTGTGGCTTTGAAATTGGATATGAATCTGGCTAGAACTTGAACTGTTAGCACTAGATCTGCTTCCACTTTTTCATAAATTAGACCTGCCATCATGAAATTGGACCTTTCGATCTGCAACTGCACCTACTAGCTATGGATTTGAAATTGGATATGATTCGGGCTCTAACTCGAACTGTTAGCACTATCTACTTCCATTGATGACATGATTCTTACACTGATGGTACTTGTAAATAATACATTGTAAATATGCCAGTGACTAACAGGTAATTTAAGAATAATTGTGGGAAAAGAAGACAATGAGGCAATGAAGCTGTGAGGATAGGGTTGAGGCAAACAGAAGGAAGAGGCAATGATAATTTGAGAATAGTTGTGGAAAGAAGATAATGAGGCGGTGAGGATAGGGTTGAGGCAAACAAAAGGAAGAGGCGGTGAGGACAGAATAAGGTTGAGGCAAGCAGAAGGAATGTGACAAATCAACAACCCACTGAGAGAAGTCTTAATAGAACAAGGTAATCCACATTTTTCTACAATATCAATAACGTAGGAGTGGACCTCATTAATTATATCACTGCAATATCAATAATATTTGGTCGTCACCTCGATCTATGTGATCTATGCATTCCATTGTGATCTATGTCTCGATCTATGCATTTCACTGTGATATCTGCATTTTGTCGTCAGTCGTCACCCAGACAATGTGATATGTGCATTCCACTGGGCAATAATAGGTGAAAGTAGCGATCCAATCACATGGTAGAAAAATAATTTTTTTAATTTAGTTTAATTAAATTAAATGTATTATTCAAACTTTCCTATGTTTAACATGGGAAACTAAAGAAAAATTTAAAGTCAATTGTAAAACTAATAACCAGTCAACTTCGAATCGAATGCTATAGTCTCGCATTTCCTTCGGCAGGGACTAATAACAATATATTATAAATATGATTTTTAATTAAATTTTAATTATTTTATTTAAAAGAAAATTAATTTAATATATTTTATTCCAAAGATTTGAATTTATTAATATATTAATATACAATACTTGTATGCGAGTGTTAAACATGTAGAATTTTAGTTATAATAACTTAAATATGGAAACGCATGTCTCATCACCTCATTTGAACATAATGGTTAACAAAGATGGCATTCATAATGTAAATGATAAACCTGAAAAAACCTTGGTTATGACAACATTTTTTTAACCCAATATGAGGTTGTGTGTGGATTGTGCAAAGGATTATACTAGCAAGGTGAAATTTAATCTTTAAACTTTCACCCTAATTCACCTTCCATCCACAAGTATTAATTTTAGCTTTATGAAAGTGAACTAGAAGTAGGTTATAACCTCTTTTCCAGCAGAAAATTTCTCAATATATTAAAATATATAGTGTTCTCAAAAAAGAGTACATTGACTGTTAATTACATCCATCTCCGAACCATTTCAAAAGTGTTCCTTCAAAAACTAATCCTCTATTGTTTTTTTATAATATCGGATCCCAACATAGAGCACCTCCAAATCAAAACAAACTAGATACTTTTTACTCTGAAGAAAAAAACCTCCAAGTCCAGCTAAAACAAAACCTCCAAGATTACGAAGGAAAACCAGTCACAGATAGAGATGTAAGAAAGGAGAGGGGCCCTACTGACCATCAATCCATTTGTTGTAATGTATCTTCCCTATTGGTCCCTGTAGAACTTTTTTTGATAAAGCATCCGCCTCCCCATTTTCTTCCCTGTAGATGTGGGAAAACATGAGAGTGTTGAAAGATTTTGCTAGTTCCAGGATCTTGTCCTTCCAACCCACAAGAGAAGTGACTTGTAAATTTCCCCTACAATTCAACCAATCTATCACATTTTTTGAGTCTCTGAAGACTTGGAGATGATCAATTCCCAACCGAGTTTCCAAGATTAAGGATGCCCACACACCGAGAAGTTTAGCCCTTGTATTTGTGCCCGGACCACAGTTGAGAATCCACCTGTAGATAGTATTTCCAGAAATCTTTAAAACTCCCCCTGCCCCACTCAAAATCCCATTTTCTTGGAATGCACCGTCAAACCAACCTATTGAAGCCATAGCATAAACATGTGTCTTTTGGATTCTAAGTCTCTTCCCTTTCCAAGGACCTAGACCAACAGAGTTCTCCACCATCCCTCGAATTTTAAGGACAACCTCCTGAATAGAAGGATTACATGATTCAAAAATAAACTTGTTCCTTTCCATCCAAATGAACCAACGGGCCAGAGAGGGAAGAGTAATAAAATCCCTCTCCTTTTTTTTCCAACTATCAAAGCAATTTGTTAGAGAGCTACCTCCCCAAGAAGAAATTAGACTATTTTTTTTTTTTTAAATATGCCACGGCTCGAGAGTAAAAGAGCAGTTGACAAAAATATGTAAAATAGTCTCAGAGTCCCTGAAACATAAAGGGCGAAAACTCGGTCCTTCCCAACCTCTTTTCTGCAGAATGTCCCAAGTTAGAATTTTATTCTCCAGTGCGAGCCAAGTGAACAATTTGATTTTTAAGGCGAGATCCCAAGACCACAAATGCCTCCTCCACCCTGCAATCTGTTGTGGCCAAAGTTTCCTTACCAGAGAATTATAAACATTTTTCATAGAGAGAATAATTGAATTGTCTCCACTGGTCCAAATTAAGTAGTCTTATCTAAGCTGGAGATGGATTATGGATCCAATAAGAGCCTTACAAAAATAATTCCATTCAAGAGCCAAAGTCCCCGACAGTCCCAATTCTAAGTTGCCTCTCCACTGATCAGTTATAAACCCCAATGAGTTATGGGCCCTGGCTTGAAATAGATAACGGATGTTTTTATTATTTAAAGCCACCAAAAGATACTGTGAGAATAGAGAGGAATCCCCAATGCCCATAATCTTTTCTTGACCAATTAACATGGAATGCCCATTTCCAGGATTCAAGCTTAACCAATGAGTGATGAGAGGAAGAGATTTCAAAAGGTTTTTCCAATTCTGCTAAGCCAAAGGCTGAATTACCGTAGTTGATCTGAGCCAAGTTGCGACATAAATGTAAGGGAGGTATTTATCCTTAATCACCCTTTGCCAAATCCCATATTCATCAGAACCCGCCACAAGGAATTTGTAGCCAAAGAACGATTAAAGTGGAAACTATTCCTAAGACCCCATTCGCCTAGAGACTTCGGCTTTCCAAGCATCTCCCAGCTGCAAAGGTGAAAATGATGAACAATATTGCCACTCGACCAAAGGAATTCAAAGATCATTTGACGAATCTTAGTGAGCACAGATACAGGGACCGCCGCTAAAGCCATCGAATACACTGGTTAAGATTCCAACACCACTTTTACAAGGATACAACGACCTCCAAGAGATAACCAATGGTTGCACCAATGACTAGTCTTGTTTTCAAATTTGGCTATAAGCCATCTCCAATCCCCAAAATTTGATTTCTCCGCTTTTATGAATTAACCCAAGTATCTAAAACCTTCAGACAACTCAACAAAATTGAAAGTGAAATCTTCCTTAAACTTGTCCAGTGCTTCCCCTTGTATGTCCGAGTGGTGGAAAGTAGATTTGTTTAAATTTACTTTAAGCCTTGAGGCACAACAAAAAAGATCCAGAAAAGATTTTATCACCATCCACTCCTTGAGGGAATTCTTTTTTCATGATAAGGATGTCATCAACAAATATAAGATGAAGAATTTTAACAATCCTGGAGACCTTCACCCCATCAAACTTTCCTCTGACTGACCTTTTTTCAGCAACAGGCTAATACTTTCCATGACTAAGATGAGCAACAGGGGCGACAATGGACAACCTTATCTTAAACCACATTCACTCTGAAAAAAATGGGAAGTCTCGCCATTTATCAGAACAACAAAGGAGGATCTTACTACGCAGCTCATAATCCACTTTGTAGAAGATATGCTAAAACCTGTTTGAACAAGGATTAAACATAAAAAGTCCCAGTTTACACAGTCATAAGCTTTTTTTAAATCCATCTTTAATATTAGATCCTTTAACTTTTTTACTATTTTATTGTGTAGACATTCTTGCATCATCCCAATAACATCCAAAATTTCCCTGCCTTTTAAGAATCCTAGCTTCTCGCTTGACAATGGCCTTGAGAGAATAGGCTTGACTCTATTAGCTATCACCTTTGTTATCAACTTATAACATAAATTATAGAGCGCAATGGGTCTGTAGTCTCCAAACGTCACTAGTTTATTTTCCTTTGGAATCAATGCCAGAAACGTAGAATTAAGAGAGCTTTGAACCTTTCCTCTAATCATAGAGTCCTCCAATAGTTCCAGCAGATCATCACCAAGCAGGTCAAAGAAGTGAGTAAATAATTAAACCGTCCAACCATCTGGGCCTGGACTTTTATCTTTTGAAAAGTTCTTTAAGACTTCCCAAATCTCCAATTTTGTATAGGGACGATCAAGCATAATAGAATCCCCCACTGTAACAAATCCAGGGAACAACCTGGCAATATTAACTTGTTCCACTGGGGCTGGATGGGCGTCGATTTCAAACAGACCTTTAAAGTGTTTTTTTGCTTCTTTTTTAAGATCCTCTTGCCCCCTGTGGATCAGACCATCCTCATCCGAAATCTCCCAGATGTGTTTTTTATTCCTTCTAGCGTTGGCATAGTTATGAAAAAGCCTAGTATTTTGATCACCACTTTTCAGCCAAATTTCTCTACTCCTCTATCTCCAGATTTCCTCATCTTGGAGAAGAATGGTATTTCGTTCTGCCTTCAAGGATTTTAAGTGGCAGTTAGGAACTAGACCCCTCTCGTCCCTCTGCAACACCATAAAAGTTGCATGGAGATCCTCCTCCAGTGTTTCTAATATGAGAAGTTTTGCACACCAAAGAAGCCTTGCCCAGGTTTTTATCCGAGACTTTAGCACTTTCAGTTTCCACACAAATCTATGTTGAAAATAAGATTCCACCAAGAATCCAGGATCGAGCTAAACCTCTTTTACTATAACAGAGAACTCTTCCTCCACCAACCAGGACGGATTTAATTTAAAAGAATAGGCCAAAAGAAACTAATGAAAATCAAATTGAGCAATCACTGGAACATGGTCCGAGATAAATGGGTATTCCACCTAGGATCTATACCTGCTCACTTCACTTAATAAATTCTTCGAAACCAAAATACGATCCAGCCTCTTGGCTATGCTATCAACCCATGTTCTTCCATTCCTCCACGTTGGGGCCACAACATCCAGAAGCAAATCCACCAAGTGATAATCCTGAAAGAGTTCTTTAAAATAGCCCGCGAGCTTGTCCAGATGCACCGCATCTCCCCATACCTCATTTGCACCAGTGGTGAAATTTAAATCCCAATAATCAATTTTTTAGTAGCCAACAAACCTCTCATGGCCACCTAATCCCAAAAATATTTTCTCTCATTGCAGGGCCCATAGACATTGAGCAAACATAATCACTTATTATTTTCTAATGAGGATCCAGATAGTATAATTCCCCCACAACAGAGAGAAGGTTCCAATACTAGTTTAATAGGATCCCACATCACCAAAAGGCCACCCGAATTTCCAACAGAACTAACAACACATGATAACCATCTGGGCACAAACTTTAACATAAACAACCGAGCTTTTTCCTCATCAACAAGTGTTTCTTGTAAAAAAATAATATCAGGTTTTGAATTTTGTAACAATTTGTGCATGAAGGCCACTTTCAGGGTCCCCCCCACCCCTCTAAGATTTAAGGTGAGAAGAATCATGGTTTGGCCCTAGCAAGGGATTTCATGCCTCTAAGCGCCCCAGAGTCAGAAACAAAAGTAGTATACGGATCAAGTACAAGAACTGAACAAGTGATTTTTTTGCATGCACTTCTCGTTTTAATGGGGGAAGTCTCGAAACCCTTTGACCAGGTGTAACCAACCCAAGTACCCCCAACAGACTTCTCATACTGCCCAGTAAGTTCTGCAATGCTCGAAAGCATTATAACATTTCTTCCCTAGTAAGTGGGTATCAATAGACGAGTGTCAACCTCTCTAAGAAGAGGGACTAGAGAGTCAAGAGTCTCCTCCGAGGAGCACTCCCCTGGTTTCGACTCCTTGTAACCTGACAACACAAAGTTTTCCCTCTCCCCCTCACAGTCCACCACTCAAGTCCCCTCGGAAACCAAAAATTCCACGTTACTTAAATCCCCTGAAGTAGGTGAGAAACTGTTAGGAGCTGCAGAAAAAAATCTAAACTCCTCCTGTGGGGGATTCACCCAAACCAAACTAAAAGTATCCATGTCCCTCATAGAGGACTGAGGAGCAGCCTCCAAGGAGGAGGATCCATCCCTAGTAGTCGACTCAGAGGTAAAAGGAGAAATCATAGATTCAACCACCGAAGGAGTAGTAGAGTCCGGATCAATTTTTTCCCAGGTTGTGAGTGAACAATAAAAAGAGGGACACAGAGATTTAATCTTACCTAAGATAGTAGTCGTGGCTACTTGTTTTGGTGACTCCACTATACTTGTAAACTTTGCATCTCGTACAAAGGAGTCAACACCTGGAGAGTCACATTTGGACGGCTTCCCGAGCCATGCGTTTTTCGAATCCTCCTTCGCCAAAAATCCCTGACAATAACTTCTCAGGTGTCCATTTTTACGACAAAGAGTACACCGAAAAGGTAGGCCCAAATAATCTAACTTTTGAAAAAAAACGTGTCCATGCCACTAAATATTGAGGGACTCCAGAAGGCCAGAATGTATGTCTATTTCCACCAAAATCTTACCCAATTTTCTATCAGGTGCATGTAGCGACAGGTCGTCAACTTTGATGAAACGACCAAGCGCATTTCCAATGGTATTCAGTTCTTTCACATTCCAGAGGTTTAGAGGTAACCCTAGTAACAAAATCCAAAGGTTCCTGAACTAGGAAATAATCTTGAGCAGGTTCGAAGAAAATCTGCCAATGCTTAAGCATCAAGCTCCCCTCGTCATAGGACCAGAGATTTTCCAAAATTTTTGAGGTGTCATCCGACGAAAGAAATTTAAAACCAAACCAGCCTCTGGACAGGTAGAGGACCTCCAACTCATAACCCAGTGAAGGTAGCTAGTTCATCCTCACCCAATCAGTTAAAGTTGTAGAACACCAGGAGCAGTAAGACAATCGACCCACCAAAGCGTTTAAAGCCAAATTAACTGCTTCGTCCAAACCAAGGTCATCCCCTAGGACCATTTTGCGTCGAGACCTATTTGGAATCCAAGTTTTTTGTCCAGCTTTCCTCCAARCAACATGTTTTACAACAAGAGAGATTCCTCCACCACGGGACTGTTGAATACCACTATCAACCTTCCTACCACTTGGATTGGTTTCCACACTCAGAAATGGAGTTTGAGCAATAGGTCCAACACCAACGTCCGCAATAGGTTCTRCACCCTTTACACTTCGCCAAGTCGAAACCGGGGAATGCACGTGGTCCAAGGTTAATAACTCCGGAGGTGACATAGTAGCATTTTTAATTGGCTCTGCAGATGGAGTAAATAACCTTGCCTTCCTCCAGGCCTCCTCGCCAGCCACACTCATAAGTGCGCTGGCAGCAGCTTCCGTCATGGAAGCTTCAAGCAATGTAAATAAGACGCCACCTAACCTCCACTGAGGCCTCCTCGAAAAGAGAAAAATGTTTTTACCTCCGTACTTAGTGATGGCGTTAATCCCGGTAGCTAGAACATCTAGTACACACTGATTGAAGGAATAGGATCATAAATACTATGCCAACCCTATAAAACCTCACTGGTGCCACAACAAGTTGCTAAAAACAGACCAAGTCCTCCAAAATAGTCCATCGCCAACATCCACCTCCAACTTCACTAGAAACAGAAGCATGTTTTCAAAAAATCCTCCTGCCATTTTAGATCCCCCATAACTATCCCTTACTAAGTTCACATCAAACTTACAAAACCCCTCCAGAATATCTATCGCCAACCTCCACCGCCATTTTTGCAAGCCAACAATTGCAGGTTTTCAAAAAAACCTCCCACAATTGAATCAAAGCATATATATCATATAGTGATTAGTTATTATGAAAACCATCACAGATCTATGCAATACGGTCTAAATGTACCAAATTGCTTGCATCCTAAATGAGTCATTCCATGGGCCAATGCATTAAATAGTTAAAAAGGGGGCTTAAAACTGTGTGTTTCAATGTTGTTAAATTGTAGTGTACCTTTTTGCTGACCAAGGCTTTTAATGCGCAATATAACAATCTGTATACACTTACGTTGGATTTACATAACACATACAGTCCAGTATATACTCCACATGCATTTAACAATTAAACACATTCAACACAGAGTATTCATATGAATTACTACCATAATCAGCAAGC
>JASDQU010100962.1:114333-125384 GCA_032191745.1 Picea mariana | reverse complement strand
ACCCTGCATGGGTTTCCTCGGGAAATATCTGTCTCTATGTTTCTCATATATGTGAATGATGCTGAAAGTGCCATTGTTTATTTCCCTACATTATTGTGATCATCATTCAGTGTCTCTACAAAGATTTTAAAAGAACCATAATTGTTTAAGCACGGTAACAACTGATTCACCCCCCCTCTCAGTTGTCCAACAACGAGCCCATAGAAGGTAATCTCGGTAGTTTTTTCACGTTTAGAGAGTCTGAAAAAACGTAAAAAGAAGACTCCAAAGAGTACCTTTTTCAGAGATAGTCTAGTCGGTTCAAAAAATGGGTAAATCGGCACTGAAAAGACATCTATTAAAAACCATTTTAATGAGTGTGACAAAGAGAAGATCACTTGGCAATGTTTTCAATTTTAAGGAGCCTGAAAAGAGCTTAACTATGGACTCACAACCTTTTTTTTATTTTAGCCCCCTTAGCTTGAAAAAATATAAAATTTGATGAGGATAACTCTCTCGGAAAGATGAATCTCCCAAGGTGTACATTTTTCCTCTATAATCTATAGGTTGGAAATAGGGGCAAACTCATGCTAGTAGATGTTCTTCTGGACCAATTTAATGAGTGTGAAGGAACAAGGTCACTTGATGATATTTTCAATTTTAGGGAGTCTGAAAAGAGATTAACTATGGACTCCATGGGGGTTCCTTTTTTGTAAGTAATCTCCAAGGCCCGAAAAAGGTGATAAACCAAAACCAAGGAGAATGTTCCTTTTTCATAAATTTAGTCCATAAGGCCCGAAAAAGGGTTACACTTATACTTGAGAATACTCTTCTAGCGAACCGAAGTTCCTAGAGTATACCTTTATTCGTACAATTGACCATCCAGACCGAAAAAGGGTTAAACTATCATAGGAAAGACGTGCCTTCACATTTGAGTTTGGCGAGCGTGAAGGGAAACAAGATCGCTCAAAAATATTTTCATATTTAGAGATTCTAAAAAGGGATTAAAGAAGACTCGTGAAGGTTACTTTTCTTAGTTAATCCAGACAAGATCGAAAACTATAAATGCATTCTCATCAGATGTTTCTTTTGGATTTCAAAGTGATCTTGGAAGACAATAAAGCGTGCTCATTTTTGGAGTCCTGAGGGTGAGGCCAAGAGTGTTGGTGCATCAGACGAGTGAGGATCAATATCATAATCATGACAGGACTATCAAGGACTCATGAGCCTATAGTCATGATAGACAAAATGGACGCCAAAATGAAACAAGGATCTATCTAGGGCATCCATGTAAAGGTAGACTCTACCACCTAATCATGACACTTCTAAAGAAGCAATGAAGGTTTTGTGTCGTACTTCGGTGGGATTTATCCTATGGCAAAGTGAAAAAGATAATGAGATGCAAAAAGTGGAGGTGAAATCCTAACTTATATGCAAAAAGTTGGAAAAAATGACTTTTACCAAAGGATTTTTAAAGTGACCCCTCTCCCAAAAGTTACCAAGCCAAAAGGAAAACTGTATTGTAACGTCTAATAAGAAATTCAAGAACATAATTAAATGATTTCCAAGCTAGAAAAAACGACAAAGGGGGTCAAAAAAGTAGAAAAAGGGCCAAAAAAGTCTATAAATAGAAGTTGACAGCTCATTTTCACCATTGCATTTTGAAAATTGACCAAAAGGAGAAAAAATACCCTTTGCTAAAGAAGTTGATTTTGGGAGCTTCATAGGACGAAACAAACTTCCACTCAGACCAAGTAAGTACAAATTTATCCCTCCTGCATTTCAATTTCTTCTGTATGCATTTGTTTTTGTTTTTGAGGGGGCACACTCCCCAAAAAAGAGTGGCCCTGCGTGTACACATGATTTCCAAGGACAACCCACATATGTGCGCATGCATAAAATAGTATGCCAACGTACATATGCGACCGTGGCCAAAACAACCCATGTACACCCTCAAAAGGATTGAAAAATATTGAAATGCAAGAGCTAACTCCCTTTTTAACTGCCATTGAACATGATATATATCCATTGGAGAGAGAGGGAACACAAGGACATTGATATACTGGTCGATGAGGACCCTGCTTCCATTTCCACATTGAAACAATGTGGTAAGTGGAAGTTCTTCCGGTGTCCATTTATGAGGCCACAACCGAGGCTATTGAATACCCTGGTTGACTACTGACATTATATGCAGAGGAATTCATGATAGAGGGACAATCGTTGACTCCAACGACTGAGGATATTTAGTTCTTGACTGGCCTCTCGAGGAGAGGGGAACTAGTCAATATGCAGACATTTCCCCTTGGGCCTTTTAACATTGAGGACTACATCTGTAATATTCCATATATAAAAAGTATGGATAATAGAAATCAAATTCTAGAATGGTAGATAAACAATAATATAACCAGAACAACATCAGAATAACATTGAAATGATATCAGAATAACACCAGAAAGAGGACTTTGACTCTAAGAGCAATGTTCACTTGCCTCTTCGAGGGGGAAACCTCCAGTGGAGCAGATATCTATTACAATAATATCCAAGCTAGGGTTATCATACCCTCGACTCCTATTTATACTAAATATGTCTATCAAAAAAACCATCTAGAGGAAGATCCTTCTAGAAGTGGAAGCTTCTATTAGGTCTTCTTACATTTGACTTATTCTACCTTATTGAAAGGACTTATTAATATTGACATTTATTACATCTGAATATATTTTTCTACCTACGTGAGGGCTTAGGTCCCTAACATGTCCTCCCCCTTAAAAATAGCCTTGTCCTCAAGGCTTGAGATGTGGAAATTGCTATAGAATGGTAGTTGGTTCCCAAGTGGCATCTGTTGGAGTTGTATCTTTTCATTGGACTAACACTTCCTTGGTGGTTTGCTGACACAGGCGAAGCTCACGCTGGTCCAAAACTTCTTGTGGTTGTAGCCAAATGGATCCTTCTTCATCCAACTCGGGAAGGTTGGTTTGAGTTTTGCACTTAGTTCCAATCACCTTCTTTAAGCATGAAACATGAAAAATAGGATGTAGCTTAGAATGACCGGGCAAAGCTAACTGATAGGCCACCTATCCCACACGCTTGAGAACAGTATAAGGACCATAAAGTTTGGGTGCCATATTCTGACAATGGTCAACGTTGAGGGAATTTTTCTTGTAAGGTTGCAATCGAAGAAACACCTAATCCCTTTCTACAAATTGACATTCAGAGTGACCTTGATATGCTTGTTGCTTCATGCAATTCTGGTCCATGACCAGATTCTCTTTGAGGGTACAGAGAACAGCCTCTCGAATTGTCAGTGTTTGGTCAACCGCCTAGAACTTCAAGACACCTGATAATATGAGAGAACTGAAGGTGGATTTTTTCCATAGATTGCTTCAAAAGGAGTCATGCATGTAGCTGTATGGTATGGAGTGTTGTACCACCATTCAACTAGGGGTAGCCATTGAGCCCACTGATTTTTCTTTTTCGATGAAAAACACCTCAAATATGTTTCCAAAAACTTCTTGACAACTTCAGTTTGACCATTAGTCTGGGGATGATAAGCTGTGCTGAGATTCAATTGGGTGCCTTGTAGCTTGAATAGTTCTTGCCAAAAATTGCTGGTGAAAGCTGGGTCGCGATCAGAAACAATAGAATGCAGCATGCCATGAAGCTTGAAGACCTAATCCATGAAAAGTTGAGCCACATTGGATGATTTAAATGGGTGTTGAAGAGCACAAAAATGAGCATACTTGGAAAGGTGATCAACTACCACCATGATGACTGATTTATTTCCCGATTTAGGTAAGCCTGTAATAAAATCCATAGAGATATCCCTCCAAATAGCAGGTGGAATCGGAAGTGGTTGTCATGTTCTAGGAGATTTCACTATTTCTCCCTTGTTGTGTTGACACACATCACATTCAAATACAAAATTACGAACGTCTTGTTTTATACCATCCTAGAAAAAAGAATGTTTGACCCTATCATAGGTTTTTGTAAACCTAGAGTGCCCAGTTGTGGGTGTAGCATGAAGCTCAGAAAGTACTGTGGATTTAATTTTTGACTATTTACTTAAATACAAACGACCTTTGTATAAGAGATCATCATGGGGCCAATAGTACCTTGGGGACACTGGAGAATTGAACTGCAATTGTTGTATCAGATGCAAACCTTTGTGATCGTGTAGCCATTCCTGAAGAATGGCTTGGATCCAATCTGGTACAATGAAGGAAAGAGAAAAGAGGGATCCTTCATCTTCATATTTTCGGGAAAGTGCATCCACAACCACATTGTCTTTGCCTTTCTTGTAAATGATCTCATAATCATATCATAAGAGCTTAGTCACCCATTTTTGTTTCTCTGGGGAGGAAATGCATTGTTCTAGAAAATAGTTGAGGCTTTGATGATCTATCTTAATTTGGAAGAGTTTCCCAAATAGATAAGGGCACCATAGATCAATGATATGTAGAATAACCAACATTTACTTTTCATAGATTTATTTTCCCAAATTTTGTTCAGACAATTGTTTGTTGGTAAAGGCCAAAGGCCGACCCTCTTGCATAAGGAAAGTGCCAATTCCTTTCCCTGAAGCATCACATTCCAGGACAAAGGTCTTTGTGAAATCAGGAAGGGCCAAGACTGGAGTGGTGCACATGTCCATATTCAAGGTTTGAAAATCCTGAGAAGCTGCTGGAGTCCAAATGAAAGAATTCTTTTTAAGGAGTGCAATGACAGGTGCCACAATCTTTCCATAATTCTTAACAAACTTGCAATAATAGCATGTTAAGCCTAGAAATACACACAATATTTTGAGAGTCTTTGGGTGAGGCCAGTCTTGCATAGCTTCAATCTTTTTAGGATCCACCCTGACGCCGTCCTTGCCAACAAGATGACCCAAGTACTCAACTTTTGAGGCGCCAAAAGCACATTTAGATTGTTTCAGGAAAAGTTGGTGCTGAGAGAGTAGATGGAGAACTTGATCCACATGAGCAATATGGTATGTCCACATTTTTCTATAGATGATGATATCATCAAAGAAAAGTAAGACAAAATGATGGAGAAAAGGATGGAAGACATGATTCATGAGGCTTTGGAAGGTGGAGGGGACATTACACAAGCCAAAGGGCATGACCCAAAACTCATAGTGGCCCTCATGAGTTCTAAAGGAAGTCTTAGGAAGGTTTGTCTCTTTCATATGGATTTGGTGGTAGCCAAAACAAAGATCAAGTTTAGTAAAGAACTCGGTGCCACTCAATTCATCCAAGAGTTCATCAATGATAGGAATGGGAAATTTGTCTTTAATGGTGAGTTTTTTGGGGGCATGAAAGTCAGGACACATGAGCCAAGAATCTTATTTCTTTAGGACCATGACCACATGAGAAGAGTAGGGGATCGTACTAGGGTGGATAATGCCTGCATTAAGCAATTCTTGAACCATTTTCTCAATTTCATTTTTTTGGGAAAAGCGGTGATGATAGGGATGGATATTGGGAGGAAGGCTTCCTGGTACAAGGGGAATGGAAATGATCATGAACAAAATGGGAAGGAGGTATTCCCTTAGGAGTGGAAAAGACCACGTGATGTTTAGAGAGAATGGATTGGAGGTCTTGCGGCACAGAGGGTGTCTCCGTTTCTTTTATGGCATGGAGTTGGGCAATAATGCCAGAATGACCTTTTTTGATCATCTTTTCCATGTGATGGGAACTAATGACCTCAGGTGAACCGACAATGATGCCTTAGAACTTATATTGTTGTTCCTCCTGGTCGAATTGCATGGTTAAATCCTTAAAATCCTTGAGAATGGGACCCAAAGTCCTTAGCTAGTCTGCACCCAACACAATGTCACAACTACCCATGTCGATAGCAAACATATGAGATTTCAGGTGGTAGTCATCAATTTGGAGACACACATTTTCACAACACCCTCCACATTTCATGGAGCTGCCATTGGCAATCATGATTTGGAAATTATTTAGTACATGGATATAGCAATGAGTTTCTTGGGCAATGTGGCGATGAATAAAATTATGGGTGCTTCCACTATCAACCAGAATGATGATATTCCTATGCTTGATGTAACCAATTAGGTTGAGGGTTTGGGGAGTAGATAAGCCATTGAGAGAATTTAGGGAAATGACCAGTTCTAATTTGGGAGGGTTTGAGGGAGGGGTTATGTCAGTGGGTTTAGGTGACTCAGACACCAGGGGAGTTTCAAAATCCTCTTTCGAAATATCCTCTGAGATGGACATAACAATATTTTTTTTCTTATACTTGTGGCCCATAAAATATTTGTCATCACAATTATAACAAAGGTCTTTGAGTTGGCGTTCATCCATTTCAGCCCTGGTCATTTTTTGGATCTTTAGTGGAGCAGAACGAGTAGTGGGATTTACTAGTTTAGTGCGAGGAATAAAGGAGGGTTTCCAGTTTTGAGAAGAGACAACTTGTTGTTCTTCCTTAGCTATTTTAGTATCCTTCACCCAAATCTAAGGTTGAGCCATGAGGACATGGGAACAAATCTCATCCTTGATGCCACTCATAAAACATTCTCGGAAAAAAGCATTAGAGATGCCCTCTGTACAAAAAGACGGTCGCTCAAAGGAAACTATAAAGTCTTCCATTGTTCCAAATTGTTTCAACTTTGTCAAATGGCCTAAATGTTTGGTGTTAGTGTCAAAGTATTCATAAAGCTCTTCCACAAAGTGTGTCCAAGAAACATACCCTTGACAGACAATTTTTCTCCATTTCCACCATTTCCAACGTTCTTGATCTAGATAGAGAACACCATACTGGAGTTTGGCCAAGTCATATGTAATTTCGTACAAAGAGAAATAATGTTCCATTTGATTTACCCAACCAGTGGGATCTGAGCCATCAAATTTGTTCACATCTACCCGTGGAAGGCGTAGGTCACGCTGAAAGTGACGGGGCTGAAAATTATGGGAATGAGATGAAGTTTCAGCTTCAGTATGCAAAGGTGGGTCAGATAAAGGGGGATCTACAGGGATATGCATCTTGGCGCAGATCATTGAAACGACAGATTCAAGCTGGGTATTCATGTATTGTTTGAGGTCTTGTTTGAGTTCAGTGATTGATGCGACGATGGAGGAATGCATGTTTTGATTAATAGTGGAAATATTGGCACCGAGTTGTCTCACTTCTTGTTGGGTCTCTGTGAAATTAGATTGCAAGGTATTGAAGTGAGCTTCAAAGTCTTGGCTATAGGTATGGGCCATGATGATGAGGGAACCGAAAAGGGGTAGGTGGGGTAATTTTTTTTTTCTGAAAAATGATAGGTATGAATGTGATAAGGGAGAAGAGATAAATCCGATGGAATAGGTCTCAAATAATGGTGCAAAAATTTCCAAATTCTTAACCAGGAAGAAATTTGTAGTGATTTGGCAACTCGAATACAATTTCACGACAATAGATCTTATATGTTTTATGTTTTGTTTCCATCCCCAAGGGTTAGGTATTCAAGGGTTTGCCCTGTGCTATAGCTCTCTGATATACATGCGGGGTCCAACAGTATTACTCAGCCCAATATCTCAGGGCACCAACTAAGGAGGCTAGATCGTGCCCTTAGACGTACTACCCGATTAGCCAGGTACTAGAGAGTATCTTCCCTAGTGATTTTCTCAGTGACACTATAACAGTCAGGCGACCGATTGATTTATCTAAAGAGGGCTTCAAGTAATCTAGGTCGATCCGTATACATGTGTTGTCTGATGCGCTACCACTCGAAAGGGTACCAACAAGGGTTACAAGGGTGGCCAACAAATTTGCACTTAAGTACCACTTGTATTTAATGTGTGTATGAATCCATCAACCGCGGGTTTATGCACACAATGATAGATCTTTGTAGCTTAAAGATGCCAGAATATGTCTCTACCCTGAAAAAATTAACCCATAATTTTCTGTTGAGGAAAGTGCTCTGATACCACTTGTAACATTCTAGATACAAAAAGTATGCAGAATAGAAATAAAATGCTAGAATGGCAGATAAACAATAATATAACCAGAACAACACCACCATAACACTAAAATGATATTAGAATAACACCAGAAAGAGCACTTTGATTGTGAGAGAAATGTTCACTTGCCTCTTTGAGGGGGAAACCTCCAGTAGAGCAGAGCTCTATTACAATAATATCCAAGATAGGGTTCTCATACCCTCAACTCCTATTTATACTAAATATGTCTATCAAAAGAACCATCTAGAGGAAGATCCTTCTAGAAGCAGAAGCTTCTATTAGGTATTCTTACATTCGACTTATTCTACCTTATTGCAAGGCCTTATTAATATTGACCTTTATTACATCTGAATATATTGTTGTACCTACATGAGGGGTTAGGTCCCTAACAACATCACGATGTACTGTGAAACCAACACTGACAAGGTAGGTTCTCAAGTGCCCATTCACAAGATCACCAGCTTGTCACTAAGAGTGATATTATTACTTATTGGGTGGATTACTGGATCCGCGACCCTTCACCAGGCTTCCTAGGTGCACATGCATTGTGTTATTCAATGCTAGGAGGCACACATATATGACTAGAGTACGACCATGATCACATGCATGAAGAGGCAGTTGATAGAGTGTCATGAGCATCGCAACAAGAACTTCAAGTTTGGTACTATCCTTTGCTCGTTCTTCTTCTTCAAGAGTTCCTAGTCTGAGTCCCAGAGATACTGTATGGGGGCATGTGGCCTCTTTCCCAGTAGTATGTATATGGGCAACACTGCTACCATGAAAGGGGGGAGGGAGGACCATAGAGGCCTTTGATGAAAAATTATTTGATTGGTGGGCACGATAGATTCCAGTGATAGAGGACTACCCCTACGCTGGAATCAACCTTTCTAGAGAACCAAACATGCCCATGCCTCCCAAAGAGGAGCGAGGAGAGCTAGGTAACATATTTTTTAAAGTTATTTAATTTTTAATTGTTTTTATATATATCATTTTTATATGTATCAGAGTACTGAATTTTGTATCTGTTATGTACAGATGTGGGACCAATGCAGCCTTCAGACTTCACGAGGACTCAATGACGTCCTTGACCAGAGGTGGGACCAACAATAGCCGATGGACCAACAACTGCAGGGGGACCTCCAACCGAAGAGGCTGAGAGAGTATTGAGGCGGGTGGAGTGCAACCTCACTGCGCTCACTCGTACAGTTCCTATGTCCGAGATTAAGGATCTCCCACCTTCCATGCAGCCTCGTGTAGTGGGGGTGCCAAGGACTTGGGTCCATATTTTCAGGAATTTGGCCAACACCGTCATTCACTATGGAAGGGCCAATAGTCCCTGAGCTTAGATAGGCTAGAATATTATGTGCCAAGGGCACCTTTGTATATTGTTTGAGGGCATAAGCCCTGTGATGTATACTGAACCTTATTTTTTGAGGTGTTCAAGCCCACCTATGTACTCATGACATTTTGACACACACACACACACACACACACACACACACATATATTTACATCTTTATTCATCTTATGGATCACATTTTTTACAAATGTATGTACATGTGTATGTGTGTGCACCATGCCAATCTAATACTTGATTAGCTAGAGTATCTGTCATTTGATTTAATCTCCTAGGAACATGGATATATATAATGTAATCAAAGTAACCTTCTAAGAGACGTACCCTAAGGAAACGTCGGTGCAACGTAGTATCATAAACGCGGTAAAATCCATTTAAATGGGACACAACCAAATGAGCATCTAAGTAGACCCAAAGGTGAGAAATGTCATGCAACAAAGCGTCACAAATAAAATTTATCACTGCGTTGTAGTCGGTGACATTGTTTGTGGCGTCACCTAGAAAGATACCTCCAAAAGATAACAACTGTCCTTCAGGTGTGAAAATCACCCAAGTTGTGGAAGAAAGCCTTAGAGTGTGTCAACTAGCATTGTCTGTGAGCCCAAAGAACACCTCTGATTCACTTGACATCTTCCATGGTGAAAAAAAAGACATAAATAACGACACGACCATAAAACAAAAAAACAAAAAACTGTATAAGAACTATATATATGTACAAGAAGTCACCCAGGCGACCAACCTAAGAGTAATACTTCTTGAGGTAGAGTCCATTTCTAGGCTCCACCTAGGCATTTCCCTCAAAATCAACCAGACGGTAAGTGCCCTTCTTTAAGACCTCTTTCACGATGAAAGGTCCAAACCACATGGGTTTGAACTTTCCTTCCCACGGGGGATCCTTGTCTTGATCATAGACTAGGACAAGATTGTTTTCATAGAAAATCCAAGGACGAACAAATCGATCATATTGACACTTGACTCATTTCTTATGATCCTCATTGGCTGAGGCTGCATCATGACATTGTTCATCGATCTACTCGAGATATAATAGGCGTTCCTCAAGCGGTGAAGTGTCTGGTAGTAATTCCACTGCCAACTTTAAAGACGAGAACTGGCACTCAATAGGAAAGACTGCTTCCAGCCTGTATACGAGTTGAAAATGTGAGAAACTGGTGGAAGCCTTTACAAACATTTGGTAGGCCCACAATGCCGAGTACAACATCAAATGCCAATTTGACTTGGCAGAATTGATAGTTCGCTGAAGAATAGTCTTGAGAGACTTATTCACAACTTCAACCCGACCATTCTCTTGTGGGTAGTAGGGTGATGAATGTTCTTGCCTCAACCCAAGATTCGATGTTAACTCGGTCATCATTTTGTTTTGGAAGTGATTTCCATGGTCAGTGACAATATCCTTCGGGATGTTGAACCTTGCTAATATCTGGTTAAAAATGAAAAGAGTCGTATTTTCTCCATCATTGTTAAACGTTGGCATAGCCTCGACCCACTTTGTGAAGTAGTCTATCGCTACAATGATGTAACAATGCCCCCTGGTTGAAGCCAGGTGACATGTAGTAAAGTCAATCCCCCACTTAGTGAAATGACCAACAACAATGACAAGAAACATGGGAGAAGGATGTGCCCGCATCTTTTGAGAGAAGATCTGACATGGGTGGCACTTCTTGACCGACTCAACACAATATTTGATTAATGTAGGCCAAAAGCAAGCAACACGTAGAATCTTTTGGGCTGTTTCC
>JASDQU010100962.1:66092-82483 GCA_032191745.1 Picea mariana | reverse complement strand
CTAATAGAGAGGGACGATAGACTATCCCATTGGGAAATGATGCGCCGAGGGTTAGATCAATGGGGTGCTTGACCTGACAGTGCACAGGTACCCTAGTAGGTGAGGATAAGATATCTGAGTATTCTTCCATGACCTTATCTACTTGCTTCTGCTGTGTGGAGAGATCGGTCACAGAGACGTTGGATGTGGTTGTGATCTTTCACTTATTCTGAGAGAGAATCATGAAGAAGAAAAACTTCCCCATCTGAGAGATGACCTTCCTGCATTGCTTAACAGAGATCAAGGAAATAACACTAGGTGGGACTGCCTTGGGTGTCCTATAAAATTTCCTGTTCAAAGTAATAATAACACTACGAGGCCTAGACTCATATACAACATGTTTCCATAAATAAGGTTTTCCCAAAAGAATATCACAAACTTCGAGAGGAGAAACATCACACAATACCTCGTCTTTGAAGGGCTTCATGTCGTACGAAAGTCGACACTGTTGGATGACGTGGAGATCGCTTCCTCGGTGGAGCCATCCAATGGTGTAGGGTTGTGGGTGCGGTGTTGTTAGAAGGGACAACCGCTTGATGACCTCTGCTAAGATGAGGTTCTTCTGGCTACCACTATCCATGATGAAGTGCATCGGGGTGCCTTTTACCCACATCTATGAATTGAAGAGGCGTTCTCCTTCTTTTGGCTCATCTAGTTCACCAGGCTGGATCTTGGTGGTAGAAACGGTGGCACTGGGTTCCATGCCAATCATCCATCTTCCCCTTTCTGGTTCTGGCTCAGAGTCTAAACCTGCATCTGATTCAAAGGATTTCACTTCGGCCACCATCGATTACTTTGAGCGACAGTCAACAGTGTTATGCCAAGGGCTCTTATGGAAGTCGCACCACTTCCCGATATCTTTACTTGTATTTCCGGTGTCTTTATTTTCTTGCAGCTTGGACTGGTTGTCCTGATACTATCCATATTTGCTCTGTCTTTTGTTCTGCGGGTTGGGACCACCCTTTCCTGGCTTTTGTTGTGAGGGGTTCCCAGGCCCAAATTGCCGCATCTTTTTTTTGAGCTTCTGCTCGATTTTGACGGCATATCGGTAGTCTGCGCCCAAGGATCAAATGTCCAAAAATTCCATTTCAGTCTGAATGTATCTATGAAGAGAACTGCGATAATTGAGCGCTCACTCTGAATATTTGATACCCATCTTGGTGCACAAGGTGTGAAAGATATTTGTGAAATCTAACACTTCTTGGTCTCTTTCTTTCCGTAGTGTGGTCCATTTGGTATACAAGTCGTCATAACTTCTGACAGGATAGTATTGTTCCTTAATACCATCCCTAAAGGATTCCCAAGTGTCTGTGACTGTAAATAATGAGGGTTCCTCTGTTTCCTTTTGCTCACAGAAATTTTTCAACCAATCTTTGACATGGGGAATGACTTTGAGGAGCGCAAAAGTAATTGTTTCTCTATTCGAAAAGTTATGGACAAAAAGATACCCTTCTAGTAGATTCAACCACTTGTCTACAACATTTTTGTCTATATGACCTTCAAATATAGGAATATCGAAGTTTATTTGTACCTTGAAGGGGGTGGCGCCTCCTCTCGAATAATATGTGTCACCTGTTGGTAGCCACCGAAGGATTTTCATGAAACTATACATCATCTCATTACTTTGTTGCACGAGGGATTTCTCAATCAACAATTTGAAAGGATCTCATGTCCCTTCATATTTATTTTCTCCTACCATGAGAGGTCGCTTGGGCATGTGAGATATTTTGTCCTCAAGAGAAACAAGATCGAGACCCAACTCTTTGTACTCCGACCTCATTGGGGACATGCATTAAGACGACAAGGAGAAGACCGCTCTGATACCATTGATCCAGATTTTATGATAAAAACAAAATGAATACATTTTATTAACAGGTGCTTAACACAAAATAACAGAGATACAATAAAATTGGTTTTCTATTCAATAAGGAAATAAGCTGAAACTATAAAATGCAGCGGAAACAAGCTTGTTGGAATGGTGGCGGCTTATCTCTGAGAAGAGATGTGAAGACTGCGCTCATTCGCAACAAGATGATTACAATGAGGCTATGAAGGCCTTTTTACAATAAACATGAATTCCAAAAACCCTATAAATCCAAAAACCTAACCCTAGGAGATGAAGTGCCAAAAGTCATGTGGGCCACGTCTAGGTAAGTTAGTACATCAACTTCTTGGGGTCGTAACGTTTGCATACGATCTCCGTTTTAGGCGTATGATAGCCCATTGGAAAGGTACCATCAAGGAGATTCATTTTGGGGGCTCAATAATTCCTTTGGATATCATTCAGAAGCTTTATCTCGAAAAGCCTTCATTTAGGCCCCCAAAATGGCCCTGGAAGTTAAAACTGCTAAAAATAGTAAATTGCCAAAATTGTGAGAACATTGTTTTGAACCATTTGGAAAAGGTAGGTGGCCACCAATATCCACCTGGATCACTTATGCAATTTGTATAACTTTCCATCACCAATATTAACTCATAAAATTTAAGTAAGCTATATTATCTATTGAGAATAATAAGACAATATGGAGGAATTCCTTATGCATTATATCTAACTCACATTTTTATATTGCAACTCCCACCCCTTTTTTAACTAGTCTAAATTCATATTTCCTTTGTTGTACACATATAAATACACCATTAACACACTTTACATGATTCATTGAACATAAAGTCTATCATTGTCCTTACTCCACGGTGTGTTTTGGTCTCTCTCATTAAAATTTCAATTGTTTTATTTTATGGTTCCTATAAATTATTGTATTTTATGGTTCCTAAACTACAACAATTAGTTAGGAAACTAAAGTCGCAAATCATGACATTTTGTGACATAGATAGAAATAGAAATAATGACAAGAATTATACCTACATCTATGATGCTTTTGTTATAATGGTCATAAATATTATAGATTTTATGACTCCATCGATGATGCTAACCCCAACATAGAAAATTACACATTTTTCAACCTCTACAAACAATTAAATTTCAACAAAATTTGTGACTAGTCTCAAGTTCCACAATGACTTAATTTGTGACTCCAATAACAATGGAATTTTCAACCACATTATTAATTTAGTCCATGATTGATTTTGAGACAATGATTATGACAATGGTTGCAACCTAATTTGGGCCTTGTTGCAACCTTTTTAGGGTCATCCAACAACTTGTTTTGTGAAATTGCTTCCAATGAAAGATGTGATTTTTTTGTTGACTAAAATACTTAGCGTTTTGAAGACCCAAAATTTGACTCTTCGTGGGATTAGCCCAAAGTTATTTTACTGAAATTAGTCAAAAAGTATTGCCAAATAATTGACAATTCGTATATGTATGTATGTATTGTTTTAGGCCATCAAAAAATTATATATTACAACAAATCAATGATGCATGTTGCATAATATATCAATTGACCAAATATAAAAATAAGGCATCCTTGAAAAGTATTGTGTGTATTACAAAGACCATGTAAGAATATCAACCTAACCTATACTCTATTAACATCATTGTATTATTAAACTATTTTTTACTATGCTTCATTGTAAAAGCATGGCCATTTGGGACCATTAATTGTTTCATGAATAAGACTCACACATGTGCATATTCTACAAATATGTATGCAATTAATACCAACATTAATGTGTCTACTACATTAGGTTAGAATGAATATACAGTAGAAATTATCGTCATTAACCAAATTAACCTAAATGTTTACCTTATGGAATCATATTTTATCTACCTATGAATCCAACTAAGCCTCACAAGTTGCATTCACTCCAACTCATCGCAAATATGACCAATACGAACAACCCTGATGTCCATATTATGTAACAAGCCACAAAATGAATTAGGTTAAGAACTCAAAATCATATACAATGCTAGTGACACGTTTTTCAATGGCATAAAATCCGTGTGCATGCATGAATGTTATGGCACTAATCTTTTTGTGATTAGAATATGTTGATGTTATTAGTGGGTGTGTGTGGATTTGAAGATTCACAACTCTGATAATGGAAATGTATCATTATCATAAGTTATGGCTGTTCATGTATCCTACCAATACCCACTCTAATGCCATGAGTAAAGGATTGATCATCAAGGTCAACCCCATTACCATTTGTGCATGTGTTTGTGACACAAAAATCTATGAAAATTGTTTTTTTTTACACCATAATTTATAAACATGGAGGAATATAAGGAAGACAATGTCGTTCATAAGCTCACATATGAAACCATTAACAACTAATAAAATATCTTATTTTAATGTTTGTTTTGTGGGTTCATAATACACCCTAATAAAATCAATATTATTTTTCATCCATTGAGCTTATTATATAAGGATTCCTTAGTATGTATACAAATCTTATTATCTTTGTAACCTTGGATATTAATTTAAATTCATTTCTCATTTCTTGCAGTTGGAAGGTCAGATTGGTCAAAATGTTCTTGGGACTTAGGAAAACTAAGGTTCCAATGGCTCAATAGCATTCACATTTTACAAAATTTCAGCAAATAGAGTCTTGTTGATTCGAATCCTTTGACTGTGCATTTCTCCAAAGTGCATCTAATACATATTAAAAATAAATAGATGAGAATTATCTATTTCATTTCTCTTTCACACACACACACACACGCACACACACACACACACACACACATATGAAATACATTGTTAACCATCCACTATTCAAATATTAAAGTCCTCTATAATTCAAAAATTTGTAGCTATAATAGGTTCATTTTTGTGAGGTAGGGTTTCAACTATCCAAAATTTCAAGGTGAATCTTCATACCACATGGGCAAGGTATTGATGTACCATCTATCCTTTTGGGAAGATAATAGAGCAACCTAATGAACAATAAGATGAAGTTGGAAACATGATTGAAAAATTCCTAAAAGAAGTAATGGTATCTTGTGAAATCAACAATGATATTAACTAATCATTTGAAAATGAAATGTTTCTCTAAATTTAACTCCAAAACATAATGTGAGCAAATGATATGGTCCAATTCGTAATTCAACATTTCAATCCATCTTCCTTTGGTCAAATGTCATTATATTTTATAAAACATCATAACAACAAGGAAACAAATGTAGTGAGTACATCCCATTGAACTTGGACAACACCGAATTAACATTTCAATAGGCATCAAATAAAAAGGTATGCCATGCAGTTTGTAAGCATATGGTTGTGGTTCATTTCTCACTCCTAAGTCCTGCCATACTTAGCTGTAAACTTCATTAATCAAATAAGATTGTCTTTTGAAATTACAACCCGATCTTTGAAATCAAAATTCAATAAAATTACCTACAAATATTCCATCGTAGATGTCTTCCTTTTATAATCGCATATCTAATTATCTATAACAAATATTGACTTTGAACAGGCTCAATAATCGGTTTATACAATAATATAGAATTGATAAATGCACATAACTGAAATATTGGAGACAAATCATAACCCTCAGATTCTGTTATGAATTAATGCATATGGACTTATGCAAATCTCATAAATCACGGCCCAGAATTCGACTGTTCCTTTTATCCATGGCCGTAGCGACCTGCAACACTCCCGTAGAAATCTCATAACATACTTGTAGTGGCATCAATGAACCCGTAGCATTTTTTTTTCTGCATCATCTAAAGTTCCATCTCATAAGTAAATCAAATAATATAATTTCACCTACATATTATCTACTAAAAAACAAAGTACTAAGACATATGGGTGATGAAATACCTGATAATGATACGATGATAATTCATCAAAAAAGTTGATTATGGGACAAAAAGGGTATCGAAAAGGAGGTAGAAAGTATCAAAATATAAACAAAAAGAGGTCCTTTCTGGAACCCAACATCTCCCCCAACTTGGTCTTGTTGCATGTCCCCTATGCAATCGGTCAGTGATCTAAATCAGAAGTATCTAGAGGAAATAAGTCAGAATTAATTTGACTCCAGTTGAAATATTCATGACCTTATTCTTCCTTTTTATAAAAACCAAGTCTCTTTCCTAGATCAACCTAAAACTGCTCCTCTTCTATAGATTCCTTTGGATGCCACAAATCAGGGTATTGGAATTTTAGGCCAATCCATTGAACTTTATGAAGTTTCAGACAATCCAGATATCTTGGAAATCTTTGTAAAGAAACTCCAAACTACTCATAAGTCATAGGATCATGGTTCTTTTGCACATCATCTAGAACAGTAGCATGATGTCTAAATGCTAAGATTGTATTAAGTCTATTTAACCCAATCCAATTTTCACGGCTAGTAATGGCCAAGGCTTGGTTTTCCTGGAAAAAGGACACACCATGTTTTATTTTAACCATTTCAATTCTTTCAGGAACCAATCTACCAGGCTTTGGGCTGGGTCTAATCCAAAGGTTTTCACTGCATTCTTGGAATTCACTAGTAGTTGTTTCTTCTTACCACTTGGTTTGATTTTTCATAAAAGATATAAAGTCTCTTAGTTGTATGTCTCCAACAAATGGATTGGGATCCCAATTACAACAAGATGGAAAAACATTATTGTGTAAGTAAAATTCACACAGTGAGTTTGATCATCCTCTCGAAGAGTGGGGAAAATTTGAATAAATTGAACAGTGTCTAAAATACAACAAGAGTTCCTTGAGCTAAGCATCCTGATCTAAAAATAAATATATCGCTCTCTTAGATACAAAGAATATAATGGAGATGGGTTTCTGCAAATGACCATTTGGTGGGCCAAGTGACCCAAGAATTTATTTTCTTTTGTCAATTGTCTCACTTTCATTCTCATATCATGGGCAATCCACAATGGTTCTTTACATTCTGCACTGTCTCTCTCATAAAGTTTATTCAAAACATGAATTTTCTCCTCTAAACATTTTTTCTTCTTTGTCCAATCATCATAAGAATTCTTAGAATTCTTTGTGACAAGGGTAAATTTTGGATTTTCTTCAAGTGAGTCTTGTTCTTCTCCTAACCCAAGTTTTTTTAACTTATCATCAACATCCATTTGACTGATATCGTGGTCATCACCAAGAGAAGCGAGTGATGACCATTGTTCTTGGTGATCTACTGCATCCACAATCAAATCTAAGGTGGCCTTGTTCTTAAACTACTAAAATTTTTCTTGAGCAATTTTTAATTTTTGCTTCAACCCACGATTTTTCTTCCTTAACCGCTCATTAAATTTTACCAATTTTTTGTGTTGTAATGAAATCAACAAAGGAATGAAACTTACCCATGAAGTGTCAGGATTTATTTTTCCTCTTCTTTTCTTGGACTCTTCCATCTGCAACAATTTGTTCTTCAACCTATTTTTCATTTGCGCCATATATCTCCATTTCCCCCATTTCTATCTTCCCCCACTCTAGCTCAATTTCAATCTCTTCAAGCTCCGTTTCATGGTTTTCATCAATATCCTGCTCAGATTCCCTCATTCTATCTCACCCCCCTCTGACTCAATTTCAGACTCTTGAGGCTTTGTTTCATGGTTTTCATCAATGATCTCCTACTTAGACACTATTGGGTCTTCTTCTGGTGCTTCATATTAATTGAATGACACCTTAGATGTTTTAGTATCCATAATGTTTTCCTCAATTGGCTCCCTATCATCAGTTCCTTTACTATGCACAACATCGTCTTTAGGTAGGGTTTATATTTGAGCTATTAGTCGTAGTGATCACCTTCTATGAATTTCGGCCTTGGTTCTTATCGGCCTAACATATCCTCATACGATACCTGATTCTACAAAAGTTTCCCATGTATGGCCATTCTTTCTCAAGCTATGTAAAAAAATTAACTTGACCAAACCATGATGATTGACATTGGTCATATGATGCGAACTCTCTCTAATTTTGGTAGCCATTAATACTAAATATTGTTATAGAAATTAAGGTAGGTTGATATAAATTTTGTGTCTTAGATGACTCAACAATTTGAAGTGATAACCAAATAACATGGCGAACCTGCCTTCACAAGTTAAATACCTTTGCACCCAATGAACAACTTTAACCCATACTGATAGAAGAGAAGTTCTCTGCACTCCCTTAGTTGTCCACTGCACATCTTCCCCTTCTTTGAAAAATTCATGTTTCCATTCAGAAGGTTGTGAATTCATAACAAACCATCACTCAAATGTGCTTGACAACCTTGTCACCTGAAATAATTGTCTTGGTGACTCCAATTTGAAAACCATTTACAACAGTCACTTCACCTCTTAAGTTATCAGCAAATTCATATGCAATATCCTTATCAAATCCTTGAAGGAAATCAAAGTATTCTATCCATCCAACTTCAATGAAAATAACTGCTATTGTGGGATTTACGTGGATATTGATTGAGCTGGTTGAATCACTACGTAATAAAGATCCCCCCATATTGTGTATATGAATAAGAAAAAAGGGTTGGACAATTAGGTGAGTGAGAAATAAAGAACAACGAAAGATTTCATAGGCACAAATGCCAAAGATTTCTGGATTGCAAAAATAACAAGGAATGAGAAACAAGCATAGATTGTAAAGATAAAATCATAATGAAGACGTGATCCCATGATCCGCAATAGATAAAATTTAAGGATTTTCGTTATTGGTACAAATGGCAAGTTCATTGCAACATGACAAACATCCAACATAATCATAGGTTTTTATGCATGATAATGGCTACACAAGGAAATCATTTAAAGAACACAAAACAAAACAACAGTTAGCATAGAAACCCATCCCTGCAATGAACCTTCTCTTATTACAAGAACAATTGAAAAATTATAGAATATAAACGCTATCTATGTAACATAGGATAAATTTAGAATATATATTAATTTATTATTTTATAATTAACTCAAAACTACAATTTTGCGCAATTGACGCATTATTTTGTATATGAATGAATAAGATCGCATAAAATTAAAGATCAAATCCAAAGGTAAACATTAAATTAACAAATAATAATCCATAAGGCCCTTAAATAAATTTCTATAATGACACCCAACTAAGAATAAAGTTGTACTTAAAATATAGTAAAATATTAATAAAGCATAAACAATTTCTAACTAAAGTAAAATACCAATTATATACAATGAAAGAAAACCTTACAATAATCATTGTAAGAAAATGCCATTTATACTATTTAACCATCCCACAATTATTTTTGTACTAAGTTATAACTCTCCATTCCCAATTCTAATTACTAACTAAACAACCCACCTTTAAATAAAAGAAATAAGTGATCGTGTCATTGGAAGAGCCCTTATTAGTCCTTGCCCAAGGCGTAGAGGGACTATAGCGATCGATAATTCATTGACTTCATGTTAGTTTGTCCTTTGACTAAAAATATTTGCATAATATCTTTTGTTAGAACTAGGGAACTAAAAGCATTGATTTTTATATAATAAAAAATACCATATATGTCATGATTTGATTGGATAACAGGTTGGAGGTCTTATTGCAGGCTTCTCTATTCCCAATGTTTTATATGTTAGCATATCCAAAGTTTTTGATCATATACGGTCTTTCTGAATTTTTACTTTTCTCTTGAAATGTTTGGATATCCAAAGTTTTGAAGATAGAGAGTCAGTTTTTTATTAGTTGACTTCATATTAGTTTGTCCTTTGAATAATTTTTTTTTTTACATAGCCTCTATTGTTCGAACTATTGTTACTAATTTTTTTTATTGTTTTAAAATAATATAATAATTTTTTTTTCGTATGTAATAGACCCGCCACACTGCATTATTTCTTAAATGTTTACAGAGTAGTCCTGACAGACTTAAATGTTTACCTAACAGGCCTCACAACCTTAAATGTTTACTTAACAGGCCTGTTACAATACATTTTCCTCCATTTTGTTTTTATATGCAATGTTCTCTGTAGTGAATATGGGCAATATTGTTCTTCAACGACATTGTTGGTTCACTGGTTCATGCTTTCTCCTTGCTTGTTCACTGATTTCTTGTTTGCCTATTGTTGTTGTTTTTATTTTCCTGTTAGTCTTGTTGTAGTTTTCACACTTGGGATTCTACAACCACGATTGGAACTAGCCTTCTGTGGTTCCCCATTGACGGGTGGGTTTCAGTGCTGTGTTTAGCTTCCTTTGTTATTTGCAGTTTGCAGGTGAGAAATTTGACTACTGGGGATGCCTGAGTCGAAATCCTCTTGCAGAACATCTTTGTATGTGAGGAGAAAATATGATTTCCTTTTCCTATAAGTCACTAGGGCTGCGATGGAGGTAGGTTCTATGTCGAACATTGGCGATCAGGAACGAGACGAAGACAACATTACAGTCCTGCTTCTATGGTCATAGTAATCACATACAAAGATGGACTGCAAGAGGATTTTGATCGTTCCCAGTATTGAAAAATACCAATCCTGAAAACTGCACCTTTATTAATTGCTTGCACAGTGGAAGGCCTTTGGATGATCCTCACAACCTTGAATGTTTACTTGATAGGTCTCACAGCCTGAAATGCTTGGTTAATAGATGTGTTACAATAAATTTTCCTCCGAATGTTTTGATACAATCTTGTGTGCAGTGAATTTGGCCAATATTGTTCTTCATCGATATTCCTGGTCGATTGGTTGGTGCTTGCTCCTTGGTTCGTTGGATTCTTCTTATTTTTGTTTGATTCAAATTTGTAGGGTTGAGGTCCTGCAGCTGTAGTTGGGCCTTTTGGTGCTTCTTCACTGGGTTGTTCTTTGTTTCTTGCTCTTGTTTTCTTCAACTTTGCAAGGTTGGGGTCCTGCATCTGTAGTTGGACATGTTGTTACAGTTTGTGGGCCAGGGGATGTGCTTATGTCCTTCACCATTCACCGATGGGTCTCAGTTTTTTCGGTTGCATTCTTGCATTGCTTGACAGGTCGGTTGCAATACATTTTCATCCTTTGTCTTTTCTTCTGCAATGTTGTCTGCAGTGAATATGGGCGATCTTGTTCTTTGGCGATGTTCCTGGTTCACAGGTTTCTGCTTGCTCGTTGCTTGTTGACTGGTTTCTTGTTTTCCTATTGTTGTTTCTTTTGTTGTTGTTGTTCCCCATTGATGGGTGGGTTTCGTTGCTAGACATTCATGTTCGTTCTTTTCTATTTTTTATTTCCAGTTTGCAAGTGAAAATTTTAAATGCTGGAGATGCCTGAGTTAAAATCCTCTTCCATAACATGTTCGTATGTGAAGAGAAAATTCGATTTCCTTTTTTATATGTCAGTGGGTGTTATGAAGGTGTTCCAATTTTGGATGCAGAATGCCAACCATGCAAAATGACAACTTCCATAAATGTTTGCACAGTGGGAGGCCTTTGCACGGTCTTTATAGTCTTGCATGTTTACCTGCCACGCCTAACAACATGAAATGTTTTCTTAACAGGCGTGTTAAAATATATTCCTCCGATTTTTTTATAAAATCTTGTTTGCAGTAAATTTGGACAATATTATTATTCACCGACATTCATGGTTGACTAGTTGATGCTTGCTCATTGGTTCGATGGATGTTTCTTATTGTTGTTTGATTCAACTTTACAGAGTTGAGGACCTGCAGCTACAATTAAGCCTCTTCATACTTCTTTCTTCATAAACACATCTCCACTTGGAAAATGCAAATTGGAACATGGTTTTATAGTTGGGTCAACAAAAATACTATTAAGATAAAATAATATGCAAAATTTTGTAGTGGATATAAACAACATCTCTTTTGACTTGAACCAGAGTTTGTCGAGATCTAACTATATTTCATAGATAAGAATGTTTTTCCCATAGTTAATGTCTTTCTATGGCTTTATATTTATGAGACTAAGTGTTTTTGTATGAGTGATAAAGTTCTTGTCTCCCTTTCTTTTTCCTCTTCTAAACTTGCCCATTTTTCCCTTTTGTTCTTCCCCTCTATTATGTGTTTCTGGTTCTATACTTTGTCATGTTTATGTGGTCGCGGGTTCCCGGGGTGACAAACTAAAAAATATTCATCTCCATATATATATATTCACATCACAAGTCCAACCGACTGTCGTTCATTTGCATACTTAGCCAATTTCTTCTAAACTTGCCCATTTTTCCCTTTTGTTCTTCCCCTCTATTATGCATTTATGGTTCTATACTTTGTCATGTTTCTGTACTCATGGGTTCCTGAGGTGAATAAATGAAAAATCATCATCTCCATCTATATATTCACATCACGAGTCAAACCAACCACCATTCATTTTCATACTTAGCCAATTTTATGAACGCGGGTTTGCGGATAGGTGCTATCGAACTCTGGTGCCCCGTGTTCGGGGTAAACATCTTGCACCCAAAACTTTGGTGGTCTACAATTCGACCCCAGACTCCTTGAACTCGCAAGCCTGACTCTACCTACGATGAATCTGTCTTTCCATACTTAGTCGAGTCTTTAAAGTTTCGCAGGTTCACACACTCCCGGGTTCAGAAAAGTTTAAAAGAATGTTTTCCTCCCCTCCATCCCCGCCACCTTCTGCCCTTCCCAATGCACATTAATTATGATTTTACTAGTGAAAAACCACCAGACAGGTTCAAAAATATTGTCTTTAATAAGCGGAAAGCTCGAGGACATCTCCCATTAAAACGCATTAACAAACGAATATTATGGGATTTGATAATTTGTTTTGCGTCCATTTTGAATTTGCAAAAAGTGTTGGTTATTTTAGTTTTTTAAAGGCATCATCATAGTAACAGTGCAATATTGTACTACCATGCTGCCATCCACAAACATGTCATCCACAGAGGTCTTGAAGTCATGTCCCTCTTTAATACTATGCATATATTATAGGTTGTCATATTTGAGAATTTGCTTGCATATGGGAATGCTAGCTCATGTTATTAGTGACTATTCAACACACATATTCGAAAATATTGGAATTAATAAAAAAAAATATCGAGGGCATCTGCCATTAAAACGAATTAAACCAATATTTACGGAAGATTATACTATCATCCCGCAACATTCATTTTAAATACTTATTCCCATTTCTCTCTATCATCGAAGACTTGGGCTTTAAGGTGCCTTCGTTGTAATGTTCCTGGTCATGGACATGTGAGACAACTTAGAGATGCCATTTAGGCCCAATTGAAAGATGAGGGAATGGTTTTATGTGACGTCAAATTTGAGCCAAAAAAAAAACTATGTTAGCCAACAGAAACTTAGACATAAAAAAAAATCAAATATCTTGTGATTGGTGTTCTCCCCGTATTCGATGCTTTGGTTGGTTGAAAATCTTTCCTAAAGATTTGTGTGTTGAACTTCTTTGTTTTGTTACTGGGATTTGGAAGGGACTTTTAGGTCACCTAAAAAATGCTCCTTTGTTGAAGTATATATCTTATTCCAACAACACAACTTTGGAAAGTGTATCAAATTCTGCAGACCACACAATAATTTATCTTTCATCAGAGGAGTTCCACATATCGTGGCTTGCAAAATCATCTAGAATATTTAGAAATGACACCAAATATTACTCCATTCGTGAATATACTCAGAAGAAAATTATAAATTTGGATCATCGCGAGTATGAGAAACTGTATGGGTGGTTGAATCAACATCCTAAAATTACAGAAGTTTCTATTTCAAAGTTTTTTGAGCTACTTCTGGGTGTGGTACAGACTTGAAAAAAATTCATATTCTTTATCAAAGATTGTTCACTATCCTTTGTATGTAGTAATAAACTCCACATACAATCAACTTTCTATCACTACTGCACATTTGTTTCACTATTCCTATGCATATGATTGCATCTGGGTCAATGAGCTTGCCCCTCTTTGCATGAATATTCTCCTCCTACTTGAAGGTGGGTATATAACCAGGGAACGACGCTCTCAAAAGTTTCTAATGCCTGCATCGACATGTAACTGGGAAAAGTTAGTGGGAAGGAATTCTGGATTATGAACTTTGCAACACTTTCTGAAGATTACTTTATACTACCACCTTTTGCAAGAAGTTTGGCGTGTTCAGGTAATTATTTGGTTTTTGAAAATCACCTTTTACTACCACCTTCATGTAATCATTTTATTTCATTCTTTAGAAGAGACCTTAATGTAGTGGTGTATTCTAGAGCTGTTTCCACTTAATATCAATCTTCTTGTTGTTTCCCTTGCTTTGAATAATGAAAATGAATTTCTTTTGTTGTAGTGGATTCGATATTTAAAAAATAAAAAATAAAAATTATGGATGCTAATAGATTATTTTATTGCTACCTTCTTTCTTTTTCCTGGTGGTGGATCCTTCTATCCCAACCAACATGATGTAAATAAACTAGCTCTAGCTCTAGGGAATTTGATCGCTTCCAAGAATTTGAGTTGATTATATATTGATTTCGGTTAACTTAAAAAGGTTTGTTTGTGAAACCTAATGTTAGACATAGAAAATACAATTTCGTATCTCTTAAAATATAGAACAATGTATTTTTTTAACACACAACTGTTCGAAAAGTTTTAGGAGTTGTTTAGGATTCATGTCCTTCAAGGATGTTAATTAATCACACAATTAATATTTCTTGTGCCAATGCAATCGAGCCGTCTTCCACTATGGAAATTTCATTAACACTGCAATGTCAGATAATAGATGTCTGACATGTACCTAATGTCAAGGTCATTATTGTACAGGACACCCAACGTCCAAATATTTCTGGAATCAGAGCAACATTTTAGTTATCGTGACAATGTAACACTAAAGTAGATGTTCTTTGCAGGTCTGACAATCCTGAAGTCTAAGTGATTTGACAATGACAAACCTACTTGTTCACCGCATTTATGCACTGTAGTCAATAGCATTGTTCCCATTTCCACCGCTAGTGTCGATGTCTGAAGCCGAAGCTATCTGGAGCCTGGGGTCAGCATTAGTGTGGATGCCTGAAGGTGAAACTACCTGGAACCTGGGATCACGAATTATTACACTTCACATTAGTATCAATAGTGATCAAAATTTGATTGTATGTCGAGTCTGTTACTACATCCAGAGGTTGCTCAACAATCTTTGACATAGAAATTGGTTATCTGTCAAGTTTGTTACAACTTTGGCATAAAACGTTTTGTAATTTTAGAATGTTGATTCAAACGCACATACAGTTTCTCATGTTCATGAGTATCCAATTTTATAATTTCCTTCTGAGTGTATTTGGGCATGGAGTAATATTTGGCGTCACTTCTAAAATTTCCAGACCATTTTGTGGGTCGCGATGTCTGCCACCCCTATGACGAAAGATATATTCTGATGTGATCTACAACATTTGATACACTTTCCAGATCTGTGTTGCTGGAAGAAGCTATGTACTTCAATAGAGGATAATTTTGCAGGTGACTTGGATGTCCCTTCCAATTTACAACAATAAAACAGATAAATTCAACATACAAATCTTCAGGTAGGATTTTTAACCAAACAGATGATCGAATACAGGGAGAATAACAAACACCACATACTTGATTTTTTTTTGTCTCAACTTTTGTTGGCTAACAATATTTGTTCCCCCCAAAGATGATGTCACATAAAACCACTCCCTCATCTTTGAATTGGGCCTAAATCAGATCTCTAAGTTGTCTCAGACGTCGATGACCAGGAACATTACAAGGAAGGCACCTTAAACCCCAAGTTTTCAACGATAGAGGGAAATTAACACTTAGAAAAGTATGGAATGTTGAATAACCAACCAATGTAGGAAGGGAATATCTAGAAGAGACAAGTTATTCAAAAAGTTGGGATAGATCTAGCTGGCAACACCAATGAAGTCCAAGACCCGAAATTGATATTCAAATCATTATTTTTTACGAAGGAAGCATTTGATGATCAAGTTGAAATCTATAAAAGATTGTCCACAGGATTCATTATTGTACATATTTGATTTTTTTTGTCAGTGGCAACCCCAATCGCAGTCATTATGGAAAATAATCTCAGCTATATTTTGTAACCCGGTTTATCTGAATATAGAGTATTTGACGTTTTTGTATGGTGTTTTTGAATCTCTGGTATTGTTTTTTATTTTATTTTGTACTTTTTTTTTGTCTATCGTTAAACATGAAGGACAAGATTTTCTTTCTTCTACCCAACACTTCAATTTAAATAAAGGCTACTCTGTTCGCTCCATACATTTTACATGGAAGAATAATTTTTCATAGGCCATACTTATGTGGTGTCCGTCCTATACTTAAAGAAAGAAATGGGAGGACCTGTCCTTCTTTCATTCTTTGGGGTCCCGTCAATATAATGAATTAATGACTTTATTTCAACAAGGCAACTCGAGTGTTGACGTCATGTTCATGTTCAATATTTTGCATATATTACAACTTCTTCTATTTGATAATATCCGTGCATATAACAAATGTTGCGTCATATGTATATATATATATATATATATATATATATATATATATATATATATATATATATATATATATATAT
>JASDQU010100962.1:54712-66030 GCA_032191745.1 Picea mariana | reverse complement strand
AACCGAACAACATCTTGCAAATTGGAAAATGCTTTACGTTTGGACCAGAAATAATCTATTTATATATATTAATATGAATACTATTGGAATAAATATAAGCACTTCCTCTCTAAATTTTCCCTATTTTCTCCCCCTTTATTATCCCTTTGTGGTTCTATATTTAGTCGCATTTCTATGATCACGGCCTTTCGGATTCGTGGATTGGCAGATTCTCATATTTATCTATATCTTCACACCATGAGCCTGAATGACTACGGTCCCTTTCAATACTTATCCAATTATCTACCCACTGGGTCCCAGGTTTGCAGTATCCAACACTTATGTCCCATATTTTGTCATATACATCTTTCACCCAAAAAACTTCCATGATCTGCACTTTATTCTGTTACTAGTGAGAACTTTCCAGGGGTTCGAAAAGATTGGCATTAATAAATGAACAATAGATGTTGTTCTGTGAGATACTTAACCCTTTTTCCCTTTTCTTCTTCCCGTCTATTATCGTTTTCTGGTTATATACTTAGTCACCTTTCTATGATCGCGGGTTCTAGGGTTGACGTGTTGACAAATCTTCATCTCCATCTATATCCTCACATGAAGAATCTGATCGACCGCTGTTCCTTTCCATACTTAGCCAATTTTATGGCCACGATTGTCGGGTTGGTGCTTTCGAACTCTGCTGCTTCTTGTTCTGTGATATACATATTGCACTCAAAACTTCCGTGATCTACAATTCCACCGTGGACTCCTCGAACTCACAAGCTTCACTCTACCGGGGTTCACAAATGTTTCAAAGCATTTTTCATTGCCTTCCATCCCCACTAACTTCTCGCCCTTCACAATGCACATTAATTATGGTCTTACTAGTGACAACTGAACACACTAGTATGAAACAATTGGCATTAAAAAGAAAAAAATCCTCGAGGAAATCTCCCATTAACACGCATTAAACTGTCATTTACAATAATCAGAACGACCACCATTCCTTTCTATACTTAGCCAAAATTTTCCACTTGTTTCGTGATATACATCTTGCACCCAAAAACGTCCCTGATCTACAATTCCACCCCGGGCTCCTCCAACTTGCAAGCTTCACTTTACCTGAATTCATAAAAAGTTTCAAACCATTTATGGCTCTCTTCCATCCCCTCCACAATCATGCCCTTCCCAATGAACATTAATTATTCCGGCCTCTAAATTAACTTCCATTGTTTCATGACCTACAAATAGCACCCAGACCTCTACCATATACAAATTGACTGTCGGACTCCGACATCGTCCCCTCTTCCATGTTACACATTATGCATTCAAATGTTTTGAGCGATACAATTTGATAGCTGGGGCCTCACATCTTCTTGGGAGACCTTTTCACCCTATTTTGGATCCTTGGGTTGGCGGGTTCACGAAATCTCCCATTCCTAGTCACTGTTTCCTGTGCCGACCATCCTCATACTTATTTCCAAATATGCAACAACAAAGGTTTAATGCTAAGAATCCATCATGCAACAAATGTAAATATCATCATTAATAAGAAAAATCCTCGAGGACTAACTATCCCTACACAACTTGTCCAGAAACATGCAGAGAAGATCTTGCCAGGTAATGGGAAATCTATTACAAATTTCAATATATTAGCAAAAACAAGTCTGGGCCACTATTTCCCTATTCCATACTTGGACACTTTTTCAATTTCAGGTTCTTTGATTGATGGGCTCAAAATTGTGTTTCGAATCTTCCGCGACTTGCAAATAGTGCCCGAAGTTCCGCGATATACAATTTGTCCATTGAAATGCCCCGTCACGAGTCCGACCATCTTTCGTTCCTTTTAATACTTAGCCGCAAGTTGGATGTTTCTCCCTGATGTGGTACATTTACTATGTATCAATTCTGGCCTACCATTTCCCTATTCCATACTTAGACACTTTCTCGATTATGGGTTCCCAGAATGAAAGGCTCAGGATTGTGCTTCCAATGTTCCATGACTAGAAAATAGTACCCGGAGTTCCACGATATACAATTTGTGCACAGGAATGCACCATCATGCCCTCTTCCATGTTACACGTTATGCGGTCAACACTCCCAAGAGATACAATTTGACCCTCAGACCCTCACCCCTGCTGGTTGTATCTTGTAGCCCTATTTCGAAGCGCCACCAACCACTTTTGATAATTATCCATTCCTTAATTGTTGTTCCTTGTCCCCGCCACCTTCCTAATTCTCTCTGGATATGCAATTTGCAATATTTAATTCTAACACTTCATCATGCATGAATCTTAAACATGTCATTAATGAGTGAAAGGTTCGAGGAGATCTCCCACACTTCTGTCATATACAAATTGACTGTCGGACTCCCAGATCATCCCCTCTTCCGTGGTACACATTTTTCACTCAAGTTCTGAGACATACAATTTGACCCTCGGGAAGTCACGTCTCTTGTGGAACCATTGTCACCCTAATTCTGAAGCTCATCTGACCGCTTTTCATACTTTCCCATGTCATGGAATCTCTTTCGCGGATCCTCGGGTTGGCGGGTTCACGAAATCTCCAATTCTTAGTCACTATTTACTGTGCCCTCCACCTTCTCACTTCTTTTAAAGTATGAAATGACAAAGGTTTAATGCTAACAATTCATCATACAACAACCATACAGATCGTCATTAAAAAGAAAAAGGCTCGATGAGACAGTGGAATTTAAATGAAGCTCGACTCCTTAAATTTAAATGAATTTATTTTCTCTTATTTTATCTTTTCTTCCCAGAGACATGCATAAAATATCTTTCCATGTAATGGGATATATATTACAAGTTTCAATATATTAGCGAAAATGAATCCACCCAGTCGTTTCCCTATTCCATACTTGAGCCACTTTTTCAATTGCGGGTTCATGGACAAGCGGGCTCATGTTTGCACTTCCATTGTTCCATGTCCTGCAAACATTACCTGGTCTTCCACAATATATAAATTTCCCTTTGGAATGTCCCATCATGCCCTCTTCCATGTTATGTGTTTTTCACTCAAAAAGTTTTGAGACATACAATTTGACCCTTGGGCCCTCACCTCTAATGGTTGTACCTTGTAACCCTATTTTGAAGCCTGCCCGACCGCTTTTGATAATTAGACGCTCCTTAATTTCTCTTTCTCATCCCCGCGACCTTCGTACTTCTTTATTAATATGAAATTAGTAACCTTTCATGCTAACAACTCACCATGCAGGAACCGTCAACATTGTCATTAATGAGCAAAATGCTCGAGGATATCTCCCATTAATATGCATTAAACCAAGATTTGCGAAGAGTCATATTATCCCTTCCGATTGTTCATCTCAAACATAGGTCATCGCATTGGCCTGTTAACAAAATATCCAATCATTAATTTCTCATTGTCGTACCCACCATGTTTGCACTTCTATGTATGCAATTACTAGTCTTTAATGCTAACATCGCATCATGCAATAGTCGTCGAAATTGTCATTAATGAGCGAAAGTCTCCAGGAGATCTCCCATTCACACGCATTGGACCAAGATTTGCGCAGGGTAATATATCCCTTCCAACTCTTAATTTCAAACATCGTTTGGATAAAACCAATGTTCTCGTAAACTTATGGAAGTAGCTCGACAACAGTTCTATGGAGACAGAGTGAATATATTCAGATGTGAGGACCAAAACTTCTAGTGGTCCAGGGAATACTCTTACTATTCATCCTGTTCCCCCCAAAATGAAGTGATTTGAACCTCTGGAATCATCCGTGCAGGATGCATCCCTGAGGTTTTTGACTGTAAGGAGGTGGTATCTTGGTGCGTTGAAAAATATATTTCAAGCCAAAGAATTATTCCACTATGTGACCATTCTCTTGTTTCTTTGTCACCTCATGTCTTTCGCAAGATGTTAATATTTCCAGAGCCAACATTGACCTTTAGAGGACAAGACTGCAAGCAGTTTCTAGAAAAACATGATAACGGGTTGGACCTCTTACCGAGTTCCTCGAAGACCTGACAACAATTCTTGAATATATCATAAAGTTGTAGGTTAGTTCCTTGAGAAATCCATTCCAGGAAATTGCTTGGCTGTTTACAAGAATAACGAGACAGGGATCCATAGCAAGCATTTCCTGTATAGTTATTTATATTTTGTACTTCATAGTCAAGGAACAATTCATTTTTTATTGGGGTAAGCTAATTTCCATTGAAATCTCTTCCCAACTGTCACCATTCAAATAATCGAATAAATTGTATATGCATCCTAATTGATTTTCGCAATAGTGAACTAATGTCCATTTCCAAAACTGTCTTTGTTCAAGAAAATAAACTATCAATTCGACCCAGTAACATTCTAGTACTAGGCCTTGTGGAAGCACAAGGCCTCCCATTGTTTTTATGAGGTTTTTAATGACTTTGTCTCATTTTTCAAATATTTATTGTTAGGAAAGGATGCTCCCCAGATGTCTGGCTAGGAAACCAAGTTTTTGGATAGGAAGGGGAAACTTGAATGAAAGGAAAATTACAGTGTAATAATGATCTTTGGTTCCAAGGAAAATCCAGCTTTCCTTCCATGTCACATCACAGACAAGATGTTTGTTACAGAAATACCAAGGCAATACAACCACTAGTTGCATTTTTTCCATGGAAAGAGAAAATAACAGTTCATTCCTCTGCCCTGGAAAGTCGGGGACTTCGTGTGAATAAACGTCAACAAGATTGACAAATTCGCAGGCCATTTCAAGAACTTGAACCTAAAATATGCTTAAAGGCTAAAAGGGTTAGACCTTAATGGGATTTTTCGAGAAAATTTACTATTAGTTGGCTTTAGCAGCACTTTTGTCCATAGAATCCTGTCCGAAGACAAAGATAGTGATTAAACACTCCTTCTTTTGATGATTGCGACATAGAGACATTGCAAAGCACAATTGAATTGTACAGATAATAGGGAAAAGGATCCAGTGAGAAGAGTGTCCAGTTCCCGTCCAACACTCCTAAGAGCATGACATCACAGAGAATCGCTTCAACGACCCACCCCAGTAAGAAAGTAACCCAAAAATCTTCAAACGGAGGAGGAGATAAGAACCCTCCTCACGGAAAAATTGATAGTTCTCACAAGCTTCCCACAACGAAGAAGAGAAAACACATTGTAGGGCAGGCTGAAGAACCCGAAATTCAAAGTGAGCACATGCAACTTGAAACTTCTATGGATTCCCTGTTGCACAAAGTTGATCCGCCCGTGGATGTGATCCACCATAGTTCCACAATGGAAATAACTGAGAGCAACATTTTCGAAAAAGATGAATCCTTTGTATTCCAGAGCGCTGTTTTTGACAACCAATCTAAAAATTTAATCATTGAAAAGAGAGATGTAACAAATAAGAAAGGAAAATATTGTACATAGATTAAATTTAGGAAAATGCAGTCGTCCCAAATCTCATGATTTCACCATGCAACCGCTTATGCTCTTGATGATTCCATTGGAGGAATTGAAGCAGAGAATGCTAGACTGAACAACCGAATCAAGGAATTGGAGGAGGCTTTCATTGCTACCCGAATGTTTTCCAGTCCTTTAGAAAAAACTGTGCCTACTACCCTTGCAACCAAGTTAAAAGGATCCTCCAGCCTCCTCACATCCTGTAGAGCCTTTGTAGAGAAGAACATCAAGAAAATAATGCAGCTAATTATTGAAGCTTGGGAAACATCACAAACTATAGCTTCCTTTCGAAAGCAGGGATGATTTTAAGGATGGAAATTTATTTTAAAATGTAGAAACCTTGGCGAATCTTATTAATCCTTCATATGCCAACTATAAATGTTTGGCAATATTTTTTTAAAAATATTCAAATTTCTAAGGATTTTATATAGTTTTTATAAAGTTTTGGCGATTTTTAAGGTAAAATAATTTTATCCTATAGAATTTGGGCGAATCATTTTTAGAATAGTGAAGATTTTTTTGGGAAAAACCATGGAAAATTACCCCATGAGCGAAATTTAGCCCCTAAAATCATCCCTGTTCGAAAGAGGGAAAATGATTTGCACGGACATTTATAGACGAATTTAAAAAATGAAGAACGTTTCTATGAACAAACGATGATCCCTTTTCCCAACCATGCCATCAACATCTCGCATCTGAAAAAAATACAAGAGGATCCTTCCTCCCCAAAGTGGATCAAACAATTAAAAGCATGCTGGAAAAAGAAAGTTAAGAACCTGCAGCTCATTCTCGAATCATGTGAACAAGCCATATCAGAGAAATAATAATTATTCAGAAACCTGACACAAATAGACTTAGCCAGAAGTACCAATGAGGTTCAATACCCAAACTTAATCCTCAAATCCTTGTCCTTGACCAAGCAAGCCTTCGATGAACAATTTTATATTTTAAAGGGGTTTTCTTTAGAAAAGTTTTACGACATCCTTGAATATGGTGAAGATGACGTCAAGAACTAGCTAGTGGACTATTTGGCACACAGTGAAGAAATTGAACAAGCTCTGCATAGTATTTCTATGGATCTAAGGAAATTAGAAAATGAGATTTTCAACATAGAAATATGGGATGAAATAAATGTGGCCCCCATGAGAAGCTACATTGAATAATGGCTCCAACAGAGAATGGATAAGCTCACCGATGAAGGGAAACAAGCAGTTGGCATGATTCCAGTGGTCGTCGATGACAACAACAAAAATGCACAGGCTTCATAGTAATTCTATAGTGATCACATCTTTCTTTCTTTATCAATCCAATTATTCTACCTCTTTAAATATAAATATCTAACCAAAGACTCATAACTTTCAATTTCTTGTTTTTAGGTCTTCCTCTCTACTGTCGCACACTTCTTCTTTCTACAATCCTATTTCTTGTATTTATTTCTTTTATGGTCTGCGGGAGCCCCAATCCCATTCTATATGACAAACACATTTAAATTTCCAGAAATATGGAACAGATTCCAGAAATATGGAACAAATTACAGAAATATGGAACATATTCCATAAATATGTAACAGACATTATTAATTTTTGATAAATTTCAAAGAAAACTAATTCAGGAACAATTTTTGTGTGCTTCTTTTGGAATGCTAAATTTTTTTTCCTTCAACTATGATGGATATCAGGAAATTGTTTTTATTATATTTGAATATTTAATTTGTGTGATTCCTGGTCCTTTTTTCCAGAAACCTTTATTTCAATTCATTGAGACAAAATTTTTCTAAGTCCCATGTTTGAACTATACACACCCCAGGAAAAAACTGCCTCGTTCACATATTAACCTTGGGGGTCATCTACCAGCCCAATGTCTTATGGATGTCCTATGAAACACTGCCACGAGTCATCCTCTGCATGGATACCACTTGTACTTCAAGATGCTTCCCACGTGTCTTTGCTCGGTCCCACCATAACAGTGCACTTACTCCCATTCCAACCTAACAGGAACTACGTTGCCATGCAACACTTGTTATATATAAAAATTTCTATTACATTTTTGAAGTTATTATTATTGGGGTCATACCAAGTATTACTTTAATCAATGCAAGGTTAGACACAAATTATGTTTCATGTAAGATTCTCATGTCGGCCTTAATCACTAAGAACCTGACCACCAGGAGTAACCCATATATAACTTGATACTATGAGTTGAGAGTCAAAGTGAAAAAAAATGTGAAGCCCATACTATGATTATCTATAGACTAAAAAGTTAACGCAAGGCACCCAAATATTACACACAACAAAAATTTAGTAATTACAAGCATAAGCACAAATCATTTCCTTAATTAAGATATGACGAACATGTTAGTTGGCATCCAATGGTAATAAGGAAAATTTATACGTAACTCTGAAACAAGGAACTTAAATATTTGAGTGGAAGACCTAACAAAGACTTGGAGTAAGATTATCAATGTTGGTAATGATCAGGTTTCAACATCCTACGTCATCTGCGATTCCAACTCAAGACTTCTTAGATTAGAAAAAACAAGGATTACAAAGTGAGAAATATAATGAGTTCGCAATCATGTCCTACGAATAAACAAATATAATGGTTGTGGTAAATACTAGACTCTCATTGATATCAACACCAGTTATTGAAAATTCACCGGTAGATGGAATTATTACTTCATCAGACCCACATAAGACAAGATTAACCCTTTCCTTTGGATGAAGACATAAAAATCTCCATGTCAGCAGACACTACTTAATAAATAATTATTCTAAATTTTACATTTCTGAAAGAATAAAAACTTAATGACAAGTATTTATACTTAACAAAATGAACCTCTCTAGGATATGCGCCACAACCTAAGACTTGTTGCCTGAGGAAAATTCAGGAAGAGATTCACTTCCTTAAAATTTTCCTTAAAATGTAAAAAATATTTTTATTGAAATTTAATTCTATTTAAAACATAAAAGCATACTAAGCCCCCTTATATAGTACTTTTCAATCAAGTTTCAATAAAATATCTAAGGAAAGAACAAGTTCGAGAGATGAAAATAATAGGATCTACATCAAATTTAATACGAGAGAAAGGGATTGATCGAGGAGAATGTTAACTATGCACAACAATTGTTATCAAGGATTTATTCCCTAAAATTATGTGTAAGTTGTAGAAGAAGATGGGAAAACAACCCACACAGTACTCAATCACCCATTGCATGTAGTCATTGAGGGTAGTCTATATGAAGAAACAATTTAGGTTTAGAAAAGCCAATGGTAACAACAATAAAAGTTCATCCTGTGTCCACCATCACTACATACATAATTAAATCAACAATCTTCAAATAATATTTTGACATCATCACACAAACCATGCAAAATAGTTTACATCTTTAATTAAAACAAAATTGGAAATTATTTATTGTACTAGGAGCATTCTATCAAAATTTAAAATAAGAAATACCGTAACAGGTGAATGATGATAATTGAGGATGATCCTCCACAAAGGAGCCTGCACAATGTCCTCCTTGCTTATGCTTACTAACTCACAGACTTCACCAACACCTCCCAGCCAATGCTAGGGGTACTCTTCTCCCCCTTATCCCTCCGAGCCGCAATTGGGACACACAGTAAACCAGAAACCAATAGCACCAAAACATGCCTCTCAAGAAAGAGCTTCCACTCTTACAAATTATTGGAATCCCAAGTCTCACAAGTAAAACTTAGTCAAGAAGACTTTTGGCATCATAACATTACTAACCAAAGTGAGATCCCTTTCCCTTTCTCTCCATTTCATTTATAGAATAATTCCCAATGACACATGTCCTCATGCACAAATAACTAATTTTTAATAATTTAATTAAAGGATTATTCACCCACTACATGTGTCACACTCTCCCCAAGTTTCACAAGTAATTTCTCTTTTTATTTTATTTAAAAGCCATTTTCCCTCACATTCCCCAATGTGTTCCTATTTTTCCTCTTAGTTGTCTCTTAGTTCCCCAATCCCTCATATATTTTGTGTCCCCTAACTATATTTTAGTTTGAGTTGAATTAGGAGTCTTCTTTTAGTTAGGGTTAGTGGTAGATTGACTCAAGATGTTACTCTATGTGGACCAACTATTCTCTCATGTTTTATTTTCTTTTTATTTATAAATCCTTTTTATTATTTTCATGCACACATGTTGCTAGTGGTAAAAACCCCCCTATGACTACACCAAGGTTCAGAATGTAGGTAGATCAATTAACCGTATAAAATTCAACTAATTCTCTAAACTACGCCAAAAACACCAAAACTCATATGAAGAAAGAAAGAAAAAGGAGATTGGGTAACTATACCTTGAATCCCACGTCTGGTCTGAAATCCTCACGCTTGGAAGTTTTGATGACTGCATGCCTCCTCCGAGGGCTGACCTGCATCCAAATATTGACAAACCAAAAACTACAAGCATGCTATTCCATATACAAGTTAGGGTTAGATGTTAGAATGTCAAAACATAAACCAATAAAAGCATTCAGTACACCATGATTTGGGACAGGAAAAGTAATTCTTTTATTAATAACTCAATGATTATACCTTTATAATCAAAGTTGGCTACCACTCCACGAACTTGGTCCAGGATCCTCTTCACCAAGCTCCATGTGCACCTTTGTATAAGCTTCTCCTCTCAACCTTCTGATCTCTTCTTGGGAAGTGAATGGGATAAATGGGGGAGAAGGGGATAATGATGGAATGCTAAGGCAATTCTCACAAAAGGGTTGCAATATCATGGGCAAGGAGGGGAAGTGAAAACAGGCAGAGTTTCACTATTCTTATGCTTAGATATGGAATGAGACCCCAACACCTCCTTTTATATGACAAAAGTATGGTTATTCAGTTGGCTGATGGGATATAGCAGCTGGATTAGTTGGGAAACTACCTAATAGCCCATAATCTCAATGAATTCCTTGCAACTTTTGCAAGTATACGTGGTCTATAATGGTGCAACATGCATATGTACACAAGATATAGCGGTGCAACAAGCGTATGTACGCGGGAAGTAGTGGTGCAGGGTGTGTACATCTTCAAAAAATTGGTTTTTTAAGAAGAGAAACTTAGCAGTTCTTTGGAAAAAAATGCAAGTAAGAGGGCTAAGACCATGTATGAATGTGTAGAGAAATTTAGGGTTACAAAAAATGCCCCCTAATGTGTGAGGTCATAAGAGCATCTGATGGCTGAAATACATTACAAAATATTCACCAATGTACGAAAACGAGTGAGTCCGGGACCAGAGTTCGAGAGGTGCCATATGAAAAATAACAATTGTCTCTATGAGGTAGGCATACCCATGATTGGGATGAAATAAATCATGGCTTCCAATCAAATACACTGCAGATCTATGTCATATAACTATATAAAATGTAGCCGCGAGAAATACATAGCGGATCTACATCTCAAAATTAAAGATATACAAGTATAGTATCCATCTTCAAGAAGCCAATAACGCCCGATGGCTGGAGATGAGGTATTCATAGCTTGAGAGACAACTTCAAGATCTTAAAAACTTAGGTAGGAGTAAAAGGTGAATATATGAATTCACTACCCAGAGGTCTTAGACAGTCGTAGGGAAAAGACAAGAGGATCTCGATGACCAGGCAAAGAACTTCATTGATTTTGAATCAGGACTTGACTGGACTTTTAAGATGGCCGACTCATGAGGTCAGGAGACAAAATGCCTAAATTCCGACTCAGGTTGGGTGAAACTTCCACTAGAAAAAAGCACCAAACATGATCAGACTCAGGCAGCATGACATTGACATAAGGTCAGGATGCATGAGGCAACACAAACTCTCCATGTGCTTGGAATAGTAACCAAACAGAGGAGGACACAACTCTATGTAGCAAGAAAATATTCCTAAGGTCATATTAAATCCCA
>JASDQU010100962.1:9433-29153 GCA_032191745.1 Picea mariana | reverse complement strand
AGGTAAGTGCTACTACATGCACTTACCTGGGCGATGCCTATTTTTGCATACATCGCACCAAGGTAGGTTAACTTGCTTCAAGGGAATCGACACCCCTAAGGCCAAGTACTCATGAAATAAGGGACAATGTTCCTTATCATGGCCTTCAAATCTACATATTACACACCAAATATCTTCCCTTTTGTCTTTTCCCTTATCTTTCTTCATATCCTCGACCTGTAAAGACAAACTAGTTAGCTAGCTCATGATCTGGCTAATGCCCGAGCTAGATTCTCCCATCAGTGTTGATGCAAGATTCATGGTGATCTCCAAAGATTCTTCCTGTGATGCAATATTCTGCTGCATCAGAGGGACTCTTATGTGTGGTAACAACGCAATGATGAACCATTCTTTGTTTATTCATCGGGGATTTGAAAAGCTAATCGACCTATCAGGGTCTTGAATCTTTGGTTGAACTCCCAAATAGGTTTTGATACCCTTTGTTTAATATCTTTTAGTTCTATAATACATTGTGACTCTGACTTAGGTTTCTTAAACTCTGCAATCAGTGCATTCTTGATCTCATTCTGGGGCTTAGGCTGTGCCAATCCTTAGACAAGTTTCATGTACCAGCTCAGTGCGCGGTCCCTTAGCATAGTGCTGAACTGGGTTCTCTTGATGGCTTCATCGGTGATACTTCTAATCTTCCATACAGCTTCACACAGAAACCAATGATGGTATGGATCTTCAGATCCATCTCCTTTAATGATAGGGAGTCTCATTTCATCTGCCATAGAGCTAACTAGGCTTCTTGTCTGAGTAGATGTCGAGCTACTAGTAATAGTACTCTGAATATTTTGGTGGTTCTGACTACTCTGACTGCTAAGTAATATTGGGACAGTAGGAGGATTAACGTTACTTGCTTCAGTAGTCCACGCAGTTCCTGAGTTTTCTGGCTCGCTTTGGTGCAGTTCTTCAGCTTCCCCTTCTTTTGTTCTGGTGGGATCTGGATGCTCTTTGTCGGTTAGATCTACCTCTTCTCTGCTGTAGAAACCCTCTTCTCCATAGTTTTTCCTAAACAAGTTCTCAAGGTGAACCCCTCAAAATAATTTTCCACTATGCATATGTCCTTCTGTGTTGTTGTCGCTGTCTGAGATATTGAACATTAACATTTTCTGGTTCAACCAATCTACTATATCTTCAATATGTGATTTTCATGTAAGAGCATATTGATTCTTAGCTTCAGAAAGTGAAAATTTTTTCCTCTAGGTCCTTTGAAAAAGTATCTCTCGACTTGGCTATACGATTTTGTTCTGTCAACAGTAAACTCGGTGATATACCATCCAATGGTATTATCAAACCAATGATCTACTGCTCTGGATACAGCGTTGTCACTTCTCTTGACCTTCTGGATCAGCGTCGGTGTCCAAACCACATGAGGTCTAGATCTGATCTCAAACTGTGTGTCAGCTAACCTAGCCAACCACTCATGTAGCTCCTGATGGATTCCTCCAAAGAAGATCTTGTGAATCTCAGTGAAGATGTTTCTTTGTAGCCAATCTTCAGTACTCAGTTTAGGGTTCTTGTTCTGGGCTTCAATGAAGTCCTTCTCTTGATCCTCTATCCAATTATGAATCTTTGTTTTCGATGGGAACCACCTTGAAATTCCCTTAAAAATATTCCTGTCCCAACAACGGAACCATTTGTTGGCATAGGGGCAGACCCAGGTTTCAATCCAAGAGCATACCAACAATCCCTAGCTACTAGCCCTTTTGGAAAAACCTGCGAAGAAGATGCAATCTCACCTAAAGCAACGATGAGGGGGTTGCAGGACAGAGATGTCTACAACCAGGGGAATATCAAGGGGATCTTGTATTACAACAATCACGGTATTCATATATCATTTACTAGCGAAATATAATCTGCGCAACTATAGATCTTAATCTAACACATTTATGCAAATAACAGTATAATAAAGGTAGAGATCAAAGCATTAATCACTCACACAACACAAGATGTACATGGTTCACCCTCTCTCTAGGGCTACATCCATAGAACTATGCTTATGATATATTAAGATAAAGCTTACAGTTCTGATCTGCACTCTTGGCCAGCAGATTCTCTCTCTCCTTCTGTCTTTCTGTCCCCCCTCCTGTGCACCCACCTGCAGTATCTGATCTTCGCACCCAGCTGAAGATCTTACAATACTAGAAGGCTTCAACACTTCTCTCTCACAATACAATGACCTCTCACCCCAACAATAGAGCTAAATAAATAATAATATCATACCCCCCGACCCGGGTCCTCTTGACCTTTATTTATACATTACAATACCTCACCAACAACCTTAGGCTGAAATCTAGGTTTCAAAACCCTAATTATCAAAACCCTAGGTGCCTAAGACCCTAGATCAACTTGATCCACTTTTTTCGGACTTTTCTAGCCTATCTTTCCTTCCTTCTCATGCGATGCTCCAAAGAATCCAATGGTGGCTTTTTCCACTTCCTGAGTCATCCTTGGTCCATCTTCCTTGCTGACCTGTCATCCTCGATCTCCTCATCCAATGGCTTTCTTTTCCACACTTTTCTCCATCTTTTCTTCTCTTTTGCTCACTTCTACCCAGTGACAATCACTGTGTCTCCTGCGAAGTTCAGTTTTTACCTTTTCTTACTTGTTATTCGTCTCCTTTCATAACCAAGGGCCAATAATGATATAGTTTTTTTCCTGATGGCGAATTTGTCGACGCTCATCATGGGAAGTATAAGAATGGCACTTCAAATTCTGGAGATAGACTAGTATATCTCCATACCAGGGGTGCGAAGATGTGATCAGAAAAAGATCTCCTTTTATAGGTGATTCTTCGGGTGTGACATCACTTGATTCGATCGAAAGTTTTAAAATAAGTTCTGCAAAGACCAATGACTCTTTGGATTTCACGGAAACAAAATCCAAGTCAAATTCTTGGATAATTACAATCCATCTAGTGATCTTTTTTCCAATGACTCGTCGTGTCAACACATATTGAAAAGGGTTCAAAATGACAATGATGGTGGTCTTGCCAAGTAGAATGCAATGATGGATCCACTGGATGGAATGTACTGCTGCCAAAGCAAGCTTCTCAACATGGGAATATTTGAGTTCTGGCCCAACCAGGACTCAGATCAGGTAATAAATAACATGCTCCTCGAGCAGATCATCCTCTTGAACCAAGACCATGCTGATGGTCAACTTTGTAGCGGCCAAGTACAACAAGAAATATTTGTTATAATTGGGAGTCTAGCGTAGAGGGGAATACGTAAGGGCGTGTTTCGATGCCTCGAAAGAGCTCTGAGCAACTTTGTCCCACTAGAAAGGGACTCCCTTTTTTAATAGACGAATGAACCCTTTAGTGATCTTGATGTACTTTGTGACAAAACGACGAAGAAAGTTTGATTTCCCCTGTAAGCTCTAAAGCTGGGGTATTGTGCACGGGGGAGGCAACTGAACTATTGCCTCAACCTTAATAGGATTGAACATGATCCATGTTTTCGAAACAATGAAACCTAAAATATGACCTGACATCACGCAGAAACTGCACTTGTTAGGATTCAAGTGAATCCGATAGTAGCGAAATCATTCGAAGATTAGTCGGAGGTGTGTGGGATGATCAGATATCCTGTGAGAGTGTGATGCTAGATCATGAATATAAGCCTCGACTATATGTCTAAGTTTATGAAAGAAAAATACATGGCCTGCTGAAAAGTGGCTCCAACAATATTCAGGCCAAAATGTGCCCCAAGGATAAATAAAAGTTGTTTTATGCTAGTCTTCGGGTTTGATCTGAATATGGTTATATCCCGAAAAACCATCCATGAATGAAAAAATCTCACAACGTGTGCATTCATTGACAATTTGATCGATGAATGGGGTGGGAAAATTATCTTTCGGATAGGCCTTGTACAAGTCACGAAATTCCATTCACACGCAAATCGTACCCTAATTTTTGTTAACCAGAACAAGATTTGACACCCATTCCATCATTTATACGGGGTAGATAAAACCAACTTTAAGAAATTTCTCTACTTCAACCTTAATCGCTGAATCTTTCCGAGGATTCACCAGATGAATCTTTTGTCGGACTGGCTTGGTGTCAGGATAAGTCATTATTTCATGTTTGACATTTCTTGGATCTATGCTTGGAATTTCCTCATAAGACTAGGCAAACATGTCGCAAAATTCCTTAAATAACTTCGTATAAATTCAAATCTCTTCGGGGGAGCAATCCTCTCTAATGAAAACATTGTCCATGATTTCAGGGGTTTTGGATATATATATAAGGATCATTTTAGTGATACTCTCCATATTAACCTCGGCATAAACTGCATGCGTAGCCAGAGGATTAATAGGACAAGACCTATCTCCATTCATAGTAAAACAAAATTCACCTACCTATATTCTCCTTAATTATGGGAGGAAGCATGATCTATGATGGAGATTATCCCAGGTTCTATCCGGACAAGTCAATGCCTCAAGAATCATCTCATCTGAGGGAAAGAACAAGTCTAGTGAGTATGTAGTGGCAAGAGAACCTTGATCCCAAATAGTCTCGAGAACTGGATCTAACTCCTGTGTGGGAGTCAGATCAGGGTCAACCGAAGCTTGATGGAAAATGTTGTATGAAACTTCTGCCTCAGACAAAGGCATGGCCATTCTATAATTCCATGTACCTTCCATCAAGGATGATGGGGAAGGAAAAGTCCATGGATTGTGAAAGCAAGTCGTTCAAAATGACGACATTTGAAAAATTTCATCCCTAGGATGGTTGGGAGCAGTCGATATAAATTTGACATCGCTAGAAGGAGGCGGGTAATCAAAAGTACCCATCAGTGATGGACACAAACCAAACCCTACATTGAAGGTACCATGCTGAGGATTATCAATCATCGGGATCGTGGATGCACCCGATGAAGGGTTCGGATGGGAGAAGGAAAAATTGTCAATGGTCACAATTTGGCCCTCATGTGGAAACAACAAGACCTTAAAAACTGTAGCAACCACTACATGCATTACATAGGTCCAAATCCTTCCTAACAAAAGGTTGTAGTTGAGAGGTGCATCGACCACTTCAACTTAGATGCACACGACCTTTCCTCCTAACTACACGGGGAAAGAAGGAATGATTCCATGTAGTTGGAATGAACAATCATCGAATTCTATAAGCAATGCAGGTGACATAGACAAAACGGATTGGCCAATGACCTTGCAACATGCAAATGAAATCATGCAAGTCGAGGTGCCCTCGTCAACCACTGTACAAAATATATTATGAGTAAAATATTTCGTGGTGTGAGCCACTACTATGTGAAACACAACATGGTAAGGAAGATGAGGTTTGAATTCGGTTGGATCGAGAATGATCGCTCCTGGGTTACAAGCATCTACAGATCTCAAGGCGGATAACAAGGATTTTCTCTGTGAAGGGTAGCTCTGGAGGACTTCTAAAGAAGACATGCAGTAAGGGGTTTGTGCCAAATATTCCACAACAGAGTAGTTCTGGGAAACCCTCACATTCGGATTATGAGAAGCTTTCTTGAATGCTCCTTTGGGGATGTGTGTCATTATTTCTCCCATCATATTCTCAATTTCGAGAGGAACAAGTGGGTTTGTGTCTTCTTTACCCTTTTCGACAGATTCTGACATTCCATAATCTCGGGCACTGGTCTTTGTATGAGAATCACCTTTCAACATGTAAAAATTCATGGCCGAGGTATTACCAGTAGATGTGGGGGGTCCACGCTCGAAGATGCTGAGGCCTTAGCCATGTTTTTCCCATGTGGAAATGGGTTTGTCAACACAATAGGCTATTGTTGTGCTACTAGATTCTCAACCTCCGCTATTGGAGGGAACATGCGAGTCGGGTGGCCTGCCGTGCAAAGGTTACATAGATACTTCGACTTTGTCTTCTCTATTTACCCCCCACAAACACTGTTATTATCCTTTTTGTTCCCTTTACCCTTCTTATTCCATTGTTTTTTTATTTCCTTCAGGTTGTTTCTTGGTCTTCGGGTTCATCGACTGCACACTGTGTACATCTGATGTTTGGGTAGGGGGAAAAACCAAACCATAGGTCTATATGGTCGTCATCTATTGTATTTAAAATTGTTGCAATTGATTTGACAACAGATCAATGTAATTTCCTTTTGTTGAGCCCACAATACCATCAGTATGTGGTCCAAACTTTCATTTTTCCTTGTCGAGGATGTATTGTGGTGCATCTGGCAACATCTCATAAATTAATCTAGATTGAGAGTAAATCAACTCGAGTTGTTGTGCTCTCATTTTCGCCTCCTCCTCTGAAAACGCTCTCGAAGTTGCAGCATCCTTGGATACAACTGGTACCAAGGATTTCATGAACCACTCCAGGAATAAATATGGTGGGACCTGTACCTTAATCAAGTTGTTCCAATGCCGCCATTCTCGGATGTGATCAGAGATATGGTTGGCCTTAGTCTGCTCAAATTTGGCCAACAATTCGGTGTTGACATCGTATCTCATGGGTAGCTAGAAATGGTTTAGGAAGACCATCTCCAAGTCATGAAAGTAAGAATACCTTGAGAAATCGAGCTCAATATACCATTTCATGGCACCCTTGATAAGAGTTCATTGAAATAGGCACAACTGTATGAATCCATATCGCAGTGAGTTTGACGAGCACCATAAGTGGAAAGTTGTCACATGATCACTTGGGTCTTCGTCAGATTGCCTTTGAATTTTGGAATATCTGAGGGAAATTTAGTCGGCATGGGGGGGCAATGTGGATCATGAAAAATTGGGTTGTTGAGAAACCTTGACAAGTCTGGCAGATGTAGTGTTGCCAGAAATGGTAGTTTGGTTTGAGTACTATGTATAGGAAAAAGGGGTCCTGGAGTTTGACTGGCACCAGGTTGTCAGGAAAAGTTGGGTTGTTGGCTAGGGTTCTGGTAGAAACCGTGGCCTTGACTAGTGTACCAAAACTGCGTTTTCTAGGATATTATCGGCTGATTCCTGTAATTGGATGACATGGGTTGGGAAGGGATTTATCCCTGCGTTGTTTTCCAAGGATTTTGGAAGGGGATTCCCCTAGCTAATCCGATGGTCATAGGTACTGAGCCCTACCCGAGGTTCCATTGAATATGGAAGGGGTTGTCCCTGACCGACATCCCTTGTGAGGGAACTGATCCCTGCCAAGGATTCCAAATTCTTTGTGAGGAGAAAACTCATGTACTTACCCCATGTGTAGGAATAATACCTTGCATAGGGTTCTGTTTCCCAAAACTAAGGTTGCCCCCAGTCGACAGGACAACAGAAGAAATTTTTTTATTACCAAATGTGTTGAAAAAATAGAAAGAAATGGATCCCACCGGCATAGTGTGAGATGAAGGTCCTAAACTGCCTTCTCGAAACAATATGTAGTTAGCATTCAACATAATGGGTTGTTGGAAAGCACCACTGAGCGAGGGGGATGAAGCAGGTATATGAACCCCATCATAAGGGATAACATTGAAGGGGACTGAAGTTCCCCCAGTAGACCCTTTCACGGGAGCGTTTGAGATCATTTCCCCTAGACCCATGGTATGTAGGGTGGAGTAGGTAAGGAATGAGTTCAAATAGAAACCGAGCATCCCATATGAAAATGGAGGGCCCGTCGCACTCTGCGTAAATGGAGCAGTGGTCCCCACTGATGATAGTATCGAACCATTGCCTGAGGTAGAGGGATTCGAGACCACTGTGGTTCAAACTGGTGAAGGTGGGTTAGGAGGCAACGTACCCCCTGTGGTAGTATTTGAAACGAGAGTATGAGGACTCCCAAATGAAGTAGCAACATTTTCTTCCATGACTGCTTGTAAGACTAACTGGCGCTCAACAGGTGTCACCTTAGGAGGGACAACTAGTACTAATATTGGTGCCAACAAGTAAGTGATTGGAGGGTTGGATGGCCCAAAAGATTCCACTCCAAGGTAAAAAATAGTAGGTTCCTCCTGAGTCGAATAATCTCTTCTTGGGGTAGGCTCGGGCATAGTTTCTGGCAGTCTAGTCACTTCTGATGACCATTGTTGGTCAAGTCTTCGTCATAATGGTGGTGGTGATGCCTCTAATGTAACCAATGACATGCCCTAAAAATATCAATGACAAAGTAAGGCTTTAAATAGCATTTAAAACCAAGCGAACACTAGAAAAAGTCCTATAAGATAAATGAAATAAACCATTATCTAGTAGGAAGAACAGTTACGCCAACCAACACTATAACAACTTACCGGTGCAAGTGAACTTGAACACAAAATCACCCTCTTGGTATACTCTGCAAATGTTGACCTAACGTCTGCACTAGGTACCATGGTATACCCCCGCAGTCACCCATGTAAGTCCCTAGAAAATGGGTAACTAAGTTGCCAGCTCACAAATAATCACCAGGCAGGTGCAGTTGTCAATTGGGTGGACCGCAATGAGCAGGATAACAACTAAAAAACGTATCGAGGGTATCAAAAGAAAGGGGTCTGGAAGACAATAGATGATCTCGAATGGATTCGAGGTCCACGAAGCTCTGTAGGAAAATGCAGTCGGTAGTATTCCCACGATAGATCCTCAATATGCATTCCCCACTATGTTTAGTCTAGCTTTCGAGGGGTTATCTCTGCTTTCTTTCCTCATGTGACCTCATGTTTAGCCCCTGTATTAGAGGGGGGTCCCAGATAAAAATTGCCTCACTGGACTTTAACACTCCCTAGCTCTGACTCTAATGTTTGTTTAACGACCTTGAAGAGTTTCCTCTCCAACCTAATTTAAGGCCCTAACCCTAAACTAGTTGGTTGACCCTATAAACATAAAAGTCTAATTAATTTTAGATTTAGCATTTGTTTTAATGGCTTGATTTACTCAAGGGATATGGCGGTGAAACTAGTGATGTTATAAGAGACAAAAAGAGCAGAAAAAATCCGAAACTTGAAAGAAAAATTACTTCTAATCAAAAGCAAATATTTACAACTAACTCTTTGTAACCAACTTTTCTTTAACTAACTTTTTCAAGATCTTTAAAAAGAAGACCTAAAATCAATTTTCTCTCGACTACAAGCTACTTAAGTTTCAAGAAATCAGTAAAGAACTTAAAAAAACAAACTCTTTTTCCTTTCTAGTAAAATAACTAACTCCGACTACTTTACCAAACTAATTTTTTTTTTTTTTTTTTAAATGCCTCAAACAGAAAAAATTGAAAGAAATCTTTTTCTCCTTTTTCAAAGAAAATGAAAGGGGTAAAAAGAACACCCAGACAAGAATGAAATGAATATTTGGCCAACTACGGATCACAGGGAATCACTAAAGAAACCAAACATGAAGATCGATAATTCAAAAGACTCACTTAAAACCATTTCAGAAGTAAACACAAGAAACTTTAAAAAGATAAGTAAACTGAATTCTAACCCTCATTATGGCTGTAAAAACAGAGACTCTGAATTAAAATAGGAAACCCTGAGAAGTATAAACCGCAATTAGAAAAGAGGTTGGTTGGATCTTTTTTAAAGAATTTCTTGAACCAGAGACGCTACTATTGCTTTAGCAGCCTGTGTATGTATGCAGGTTGTTTACTGATCGGAGCATGTATGTACGAGGGCTGACCCAAAGAAGGGCGCATACACCTCTATAATTCTTTAAAAAAAGAAAGAAAAATACAGTCTTATAGGGCAGGGAGAACTGATATGAAACCTGGAGGTGACCGTAATCCCTTAAAAGACTCAAAAGACTCAACAAAAACTCGAAAGGTAGAAATACCAATTAGACAACCCGAAATCCCCTAAAAAACCCTAGAGGCTTCCCCAATATGGTTGCTAGTTCTGCTAGCGAGAAAAAGCCCCCTATGACTACACCTTGGTTCACAGTGTAGGCAGATCAATTAATCATCTAAAAGTCAACTACTTCTCTAAACTACCCGAAACATATCGAAAATCATATGAAGAAACCAAGAAAAAGGATATTGGGTAACTATACCTTGAATCCTATGTCTGGTGATGACCTCCCGTTTCTTGGAAGTTTCGTTGACTGCATGCCTCCTCCGAGGGCTTACCTGCATCCAAATATTGACAAACAAAAGACTATAAGCATGCTATTCCATATGGAAGTTAGGGCTAGATGTTATAATGTCAAAACATAAACCAATAAAAGCATTCAATTCACCATGATTTGGGACAGGAAAAGTACTTCTTTTATTAATAACTCGATGATTATACCTTTACAATAAAAGTCGTCTACCGCTCCGCGAACCTGGTATGGGCTTATCTTCACCAAGTTCCAAGTGCACCTTTGTATAATCTTCTCCTCTCAACCTTTTGATCTCTTTTTGGGAAGTGAATGGGATAAATGGGGGAGAAGGGACTAATGATGGAATGCTGAGGCAATTCTCACAAAAGGGATTCAATATCTTGGGCAAGGAGGGGAAGTGAAAATGGGTAGAGTTTCACTGTTCTTATTCGTAGAACTGGAATGAGACCCCAACACCTTATTTTATATGAAAAAATGATGGTTATTCGGTTGGGTGACGGGCTATAACAAGTGAATTAGTTGGGAAACTACCCAATAGCCTGTAATCTCAACGAATTCCTTGCAACTTTTTATTTTTTGCAACTTTTGCAGGTATACGTGGGATGTAATGGTGAAAAATAAGAAAAGCATTATGATTATGCTTTTCTTATGAATAATGTATCATAACCGGATCACTTGCTCGCAAGTGTCCTCAAAGAATAAGTCAATATAAATGTGCTCAGTGGAACTGGATGTTACATACACCCCCTCTTGTTTTAAACTTTGTCCCAAAGTTTGTACAGTCTAAATGAAATAAATAAATGTATCTAACATAAGGACAAATATCCAGTCTATCAAACAAATAAGGAAACTATTGATGCATCTCATATGTGTCCTCCCAAGTAGTCGAGTGTGGGATATAATTGTCCCACTGGACCTTGACCTGATCGACTATTCGATTCCATAGTTGTTGAGTGTGATGGTATAGAATTCATATTGGCTCTGCCATGAGAGCACCCTCATCTAAAACCTGCAAGGAACTCAAGTCAATGACATATGACAGATCTGAAATATAATGCCATAAAATAGATACATGGAATACATTGTACATATACCTCAAACAATCAGGAAAGGATAGAGGGTAAGCCACGGTTCCGTTCTTTTCCACAACTTCGAAAGGTCCCAAAAACCTGGGAGAGAGTTTATCATCCTTTTCAAAATTGATTGAACTTTTATGCGGTTTCACCCGCAAGAAAACTTTGTTTCCAACCTCATAACTACGGTAATGCGATGCACATCAAAATAACTCTTTTGTCGATATGGTGCTTCTTTAATCCTTTGTATTATCATTCACATGTATTCTTCCATTTCTTGGATCACTTCATGTTCCACTAGGATCCTATCCTCTAGTTGATACCAACTTAGAGGTGTTTGACATGGTCGTCCATAAAGAAACTCAAATGGTGCCATCTTAATTGTACTATGACAACTGTTGTTGTATGTGAATTCTACCAATGGTAATAATTCTTTTCATCATTTCTCTTGATCCATTCCATACATATGCAACATATCCTCTAAAATATGATTCATCCTTTCAATTTGACCATCTGTCTCAGGGTGATATGTTGTGCTAAAATTAAATTGGGTTCCCAAAGCCTCTTGGAAACTAGTCCAAAATCGTCTAGTAAACACTCATCCTTGATCAGATATGGTCCTTATGGGTACACCGTGTAACTTCACAATCTTTCTAACAAAAAATATAGCTATTTCTAGTGTCTGATATGTTGTACGCATTGGAATAAAGTGTGCACTTTTTGTCAGAGTGTCAATGACCACAAAAATCAAAACGTGTCTCCTTTCCATCGGTGGCAATCCCATAATAAAATCCATCGAAATCACTTCCCATTTCAATTCAGGAATCACCTGTGGCTGTAAAAATCATGTTGGATGTATATTCTTAGCCTTTACTTTCTAACATTCTATACATCTCACCATGTAATTAACTATATCCATGGTGTACGCACGCCTCTCAACCCGCAGGTTGGAAGTCCACATACACAGGATCGTTCTTCTCTCCTTGGCCCTAAGATCTCTCAACAACTGCTCTTCTATTTCCCTTTCGGGAAATCTATGCCCATAGTGAAATCTCATGGGATTCCTCCCTCACGCTTCGGGGAATCGGACTTCGCGATATCGTGAATCCTGTGGTCGAGCGCCTGGTCACGCAGACCCCCAAATCCTGAAACTCCAAAACTCCGATATCAACTCTGGATTTTTGGCTTTTGTGAGTTCATGAGTTGTGATGACATACAAATCTTCTCCACGAACCCTGAAATCCTGATGTTCTGTTTCCTGAAATCCCGAAATATCAAATTTCAACACAGTTCCTGGTGCTGGCCCCACAACTAGACTTTTCACCATTTCGACACTTCAACTCATGAAACTCTGAAGTGGTCAATGAAATTGACTTCTACGTCGACAGTGCACCACATGTCTGCCTCGCTGGCTTCTATGGCCCCACACCATCCTTTCAACTCTTCGCGACTTCACGTTTCACAAGTTTGAGAACTTTGATGCCAAGACTTCAACCCTTCAACTCATGAAACCCCGAGAGGCGATTTTGCGAGTGATCCACCATCCCCTGGCTATATTGGATCGATGGCTCTACGTCTCCTGAGATTGAACCTTTAAAATAATCTCTGTAACTCCCCTACTACTCTGCGAGATCTATCGGCTTGCGGGACTTTGCGAATTCTCCATGGAGAATTTCGACTGTCCATTTCCCTTTCCTTTTCAAGGACTTCTGCAACTTCTAAATAGAGTATTCCTATGTGCGAAATTTGTCTCCTTGCAGCACGACATCATTACACCTTCTTTCATTTCATCAAGGCACTTAGCCTCTAGCTTCCCTCAAGAAATTCAAAGGCTTTAACCTTTCTGAACTTCTTCCAACTCCGAGTCTTAAAGAAAAATCTTGCACGCACTCCTTGCGGCAACCTTCAAACACTTCAAGTGTTGAGTACCTTCGACTTTGCGCACTTCCTGTAGCAACAGTCCTCCAACAACTTCTCAGGTTCCACACCCCGTGGAATTACCTTCAGCCCACGTACACTTTGCATGGCTCCTGTGCCTAACTGCACTCTTGAGGAAATGGGGAAAAAAGCAACTATCTGAGCCTCCAGAGACACAACTCTAAATTCTTGTCAATGCACTCCTTGCGAACAACTTCTACTGCACTCCTTGCAGGAATTCTCACTCAGATAGAAAACAATTGAAACTCATTTCCTTCACTCTTCCTCTCTTTTTAGACTTCATACATTTAACAAGAAATCATTCATGTACAACATAAAAGAAAATGTACAGCAGAAAGAGTAAAATAACCATGAGCATAACATTTAACATACATACATGGAGAACCAACACAACGCCATGAATTTGAATCAAAGTTCTTTTCTTATTAATTCAAATCTCTGTACATGGGTATCTTCGAATTACAGCTCTCTCTTCTCAGTTCTGTATGCTCTTTCTCATAATCTTCATGCTAATGTTACAATACACAATGAGGGTGTCTATATCCCATTTCCCTCTTGCACTCTAAAACTGTCTAATCTAACATTCAATTTTATCTACCTTCATTAACTACTATAAATGCCTTCTACCTACTAAGGACGAGAGCGAATCACTCAAGGTCCTTTTACATTATACAAGTGTGCCTCCACTTGGAAACTTCATTAATACTTCAAAACGTTTTCAAAATTTGTGTTGGGTGCTTTTCCAGCTGTCTTTTTATCTTCGCGCTGGCTCGCTTGAGATGCTCCTGCATCATACTCCCTCACTTGAAAATTTTCATGGGCTCCTGTCCATGAGCTCGCGTACGGTCTGTCCATGCTTATGGATCTCTGCTTCGTTCTCCCAGCTGACATCTTCAACTGGATGGCCCTTCCACTTGACCAAATGTTCAAAGTATTGCTTTCGCCTGGTCTTCTTGCTGACCCTTTTGTCCAGTATGCGCTCCATCTACGACTTTTCTGCAACTGGCATCTATTTTTCCCACTGGACCTCTGACTGTGCAGTTCCCATTCCTACTTCCTCAGCTTTATATGGGTATAAATATGAGATATTGAATATCGGATAAATTTCGATCCCATCGGGTAATTCAATCTTGTAAGCATTCGCCCCAAATTTCTTCAAGACCTTACATGGTCCGATTTTCTTCATCTTCAGTTTATTATATGTTCCTCTCGGGAACCTTTCCTTTCTCAAATGTGCTAGAATCAAATCAACAACCTCAAATTGAAGTTGTCTTCTATGCTGATCTTCTCTGCGGTTATATTCTTGGTTCAAACTCTACAGTCGTTCCTTCACCTGGTTGTGAAGTTCCTTAATCGCCTTTGCGAAATTTTCTACACTAGCGCTCCTAAATTAAATCACAATTTGTTCTGAATATCTCAGCTCAGAAATTCCTCTCGGATGCATGCCATAGACAATCTAGAATGGAATCTTCCCTGTGCTTCTGTTAACTGAGTCATTATAAGAAAATTCCCCCTGTGGTAATATGTTGTCCCACTGGCTATGGTGTTCTATCACCAAGCTTCTCAACAAGTCTCCCATACTTCTATTCACCACTTCTGTCTGTCCATCCGTCCGAGGATGAAAATCTAAACTAAATGATAAGTTAGTTCCCAGCTTCTTCCATAAGGTCCTCCAAAAGTGTCCTATGAACTTAGTGTCTTGATCCAAAACTATGCTCCTTGGCAAGCCGTGAAGTCGAATGACTTCTTTGAAGAACATATTCACAAAGTGAGTTGCGTCACTGGTCTTCTGACATGGAATGAAGTGTGCCATCTTGGAAAATATATCCACCACCACAAAGATTGAGTCAAAAACTCTTTGTGTTCTTGGCAACCCCAATACGAAATCCATGCTGATTGCATCCCATGACTTCTCAGGTATGGGCAATGGTTGATAAAATCCTGCATTCTGCCTCTTCCCCTTCGAATGATGGAAAATTCTACATCTGTCCACTAATCTCTTGACGTCTGCTCACATTCTCGGCCAAAATTATGACTCATTCAATTTTGGGAATGTCTTTTCGTGACCAAAGTGCCCAACCAATCCTCCACTGTGTTTCTCCTTCAGAAAATTCTCCCTCATGGAGCATTTCAGAATACACAATTGATTACCTTTAAATAGTAATTCTTCCTGGATCATGTATTCTGCCCATTGGCTTCTATCTATGATAATTGGATTCTCAGCTGCTTCGTATGCCCCTTTAAAATCTGGATCATTTCTGTACATGTCCTTGAGATCATCAAAACCCAATGTTTTGACTCTGAACTCCTGCAATAGCAAACATTTCCTGCTCAAAGCATCAACAACTTTGTTAGCAGTACCAGAAATATGTTTAATCATGAAAGTGAAAATTTTCATATATTTGACCCATTTAACATGTCTCTAATTCAACTTTTCTTGTTGAGTCACAAATTGGAGTGCGTGATTGTCACTGTATAAGACAAACTCCTTCGGGATTAAGTAATGTCTCCATTTCTTCAATGCCTGAATGATAGCATAGAACTCCTTGTCATAAGTGGAGTATTTAACTTTCGCTTCATTCATCTTCTCGTTGAAGTATGCTACCGGCCTGTCTTCTTGACTCAAGACTTCCCCTATTGCAAATCCACTTGCATCGCATTTCACTTGAAATGTCTTTTGGAAATCAGGCAACACCAGAATTGGTTGTTCCATGATTTTTCTCTTTAACAGATTAAAACTCTTCTCAGCTTATTTTGTCCAGTGAAAAGATTTATGCCTCTTCTTCATTGTATCCATCATTGGTGCACTAATTCCACTGAAATTTCTAATGAACTTCCAGTAGAAACTAGCCAATTCGTGAAAAATTCTCACCTCAAAGATATTATTTGGCGACAACCAATTCTTGATTACCTCCACCTTATCTGGATCCATCCTCAACTTATCTTCAGAAATAACGAAACCCAAATAAATGAGTTCTATCTTCATGAATGGGGACTTCTTCATGTTTATCAACAACTTCTCCTGCTGTAGCTTCTGCATGACTATAGCCAAATGTTTCAGATGTTCTGCCACTGTTTTACTGAAAATTAGTATACCATCCAGATATACGATAATAGATTTTCCGATGAACTCCCTTAGGACTTCGTTCATCAACCTCATGAAAGTACTTGGCATGTTCGTTAAGACAAATGACATAACAAGCCATTCATACAACCCTTCATTTGTTTTGAATGTTGTCTTCCATTCATCACCTTCTCTCATGCGGATTTGATGATAACTGTTTTTCAAATCAATCTTTGAAAAATATTTTGCTCCACTCAAGCAATCCATCAGATCATCCATCATTGGCAATGGAAATCTGTACCTGATGGTTATCTTGTTGATCTCCCTCGCGTAAGTACACTTCCTCCAGCCTTGGTCTTTCCTCAGACTGAGTACTGTCGAAACAACACAAGGACTCAAGCTTTCCTTGACCAAACCTTTGTCTAACAAATACTGAACTTGTCTTTTGACCTCTTCATTCTCTCGCGGCGTCAATCTGTACACAGCTTTGTTTGGAAAACTGGCTCCAGGTATGAGATCAATATGATGACTCACACTTATGATTGGTGGCAATGAACGAGGTATTTCATCCACTACTATGTCAGTGAACTCTTCCAGTAGTTCTTGAATCTCTTCTGGTAAATCATCTACTCTTGTGCTGGTCAAAACAATTCTAGGCTTCCTGACCACAATGAATTGCGGTTCCTCCTTCTTGACCTCTGTAAGGAGTTCCTTCCCACTCATGAGAAGTACAATGTTTCTTACTTCAAGTTTCACTTCCTTATCCTTGATTGGAAGCAACATGTGAGTTCTCCCATTCTTCTCTAGGGTGTATGTGTTCCTTCTCCCGTCATGAATCAAATTCCTGTTATATTTCCATGGTCTACCCAGCAATAGATGACAAACATCCATAGGAATAACATCACAAAGTATCTTATCATTATATCCTCCTATCTTAAATTCAACTAAACACTGTTTAGTGACAGTTACCTGATGTCCTTTTTGTAGCCACGAAAATATGTATGGGCTTGGATGATCAATCGTATGCAGCTCCAGTTTTTCTACCATCTCCGCAGAAATGAGATTATCTGTGCTACCACTGTCTACAATGATCTTGCATACCCTGTCCTTGGTTTTGCAAGCAGTCTGAAAAAGTCTATTTCTTTGGACTGAACTCTCCACCTCTTTCTCTGGTGTCAAAAGAGCTTTTTGCATCATCAACGATCTTCCGCCTTCAACATCTTCTGTCTCAACATCTCACCTCTGTGCTTCGGCGATGTGAGTCTCTCGACTCTCTTTATTTTTATCTGGACACTTGTAAGACTTGTGCCCATTCTTTCCACATGTGAAGCATGTTATTACTCCACCTCTTCCTCTTCCTCTACCTCTAGTACTAGGAAAAATATTATTATCAGTATAATCTCCTCTCTGTTTGATATGTTGTCCTCTCTATTCAGCATATTTCCCTCACTGTGAGGTTCCACCCCTCTCAGTTCGAGTCTGAGGTTTCTTCCAGTCCTCCTTGGGTTTCTGGTTTTTATCCTGGGCAACTGATTTGCCTCTGGGCTGACTTCTGCCTCGGCCTCTTTGACCCTGCTTTCGGCTCAGCTTCTCTTCAACTTTTAGAGCCATATAATAAGCATCTTCCATTGTTCGGATGGTTACCATGCTCATTTCATCCTGGCAACCTTTTCATCATCTCTTTCTCGATGACCTGCCCTGCTGTTCAATCTGTAGAATTCTTCAGTGTATTCTTTCACTGTCATCAACTTCTGTCTCAAGTTCTGCATCCTTCGAAATAGAGTAATCTGATAATCTCTGGGGATGAATTTCACCTTCATCTTTGCGATCATTTTATCCCAGCTTTTGATCTTCTGCTTGCCTTTGTAGCGTCTGCTAGCTTGTAGTTCATCCCACCACAATGTTGCATGTCCTTTTAATCTCGTGACAGCATGTTTGACTATTTTGTCCTCTTTGACATCTTCATAGTCAAAATATGCGTCCAAAGCTCTAATCCAATCTAGAAGTTCCTCTGCATCCAAGCTTCCCTCATAAACTGGAATGTCCATTTTCTCTCTTGCACCCATTCTTGCAATAGCCCTAATCAAGTGTTCATTTGCTGCATCTTCGGCTGCAACTTCTTCCCCTTCATGTTTAGCCTCAATTTCACTTTCGGAATCACTAAGATCCCCAACACTGATTGTATGCCTCTGTGTTGTCTCCATGTCTTCAAGTCTGGTGCATAGGTCATGCATCTCTCTCTCCATGGCTGGATCAGGCATCTGCCTACCCCTTCTCCTCGAAATTTCCCTCTCCTCTAGTGGATCGGGTGTTTTCCTGTCCCTTCTCTTTGGTGGCATGGTGAATTCTCCTTTTCCCTGCTACATAAAGAAAAGAAACCTTTTTGTGCTCTGATACCAAAAATTGGTGTACGCACGCCTCTCAACCCGCAGGTCAGAAGTCCACGTACATAGGATTGTTCTTCTCTCCTTGGCCCGAAGAGCTCTCAACAACCGCTCTTCTATTTACCTTTCAGGAAATCTACACCCACAGTGAAATCTCGTGGGATTCCTCCCTCATGATTTGGGGAATCGGACTTCGCGATATCGTGAATCCTGTGGTCGAGAGCCAGTTCACTCAAACCCCCAAATACCGAAACTCCGAAACTCCGATATCAACTTTGGCTTTTCGGCTTTCATGAGTTCGCGAGTTGCGATGACATACAACTCTGCTCCACGAACCCCGAAATCCTGATTTTCTGTTTCCCGAAATCCTGAAATGTCAAATTTTGACACGGTTCCCAACACTGGCCCCACAACTAGACTTTTCGCTGTTTTGAGACTTCAACTCATGAAACTCCGAAGTGGTCAACGAAATTGACTTCTGCATCAATAGTGCGCTACCTGTCCACCTCGCTGGCTTCTATGGCCCCACACCATCCTTTCAACTCTTCGCGACTTCACGTTTCATAAGTTCGCGAACTTTGATGCCAAGACTTCCACCCTTCAACTCACGAAACCCCGAGAGGTGATTTTGTGAGTGATCCACCATCCCATGGCTAGCTTGGATCGACAGCTCTACTTCTCCTGATCTTGAATCTTTAAAATAATCTTCGTAACTCCCCTACTACTCTGCGAGATCTGTCAGCTCGTGGGACTTCGCGAATTCTCCACGGAGAATTTCGACTATCCATTTCCCTTTGCTTCTCAAGGACTTCTGCAACTTCTAAACAGAGTATTCCTATTTGCAGAATTTGTTTCCTTGCAGCACGACATCACTATGCCTTATTTCAATTCATCAAGGCACTTAGCCTCTAGATTCCCTCAAGAACTTCAAAGGCTTTAACCTTTCTGAAATTCTTCTAACTTTGAGTCTTAAAGAAAACTCTTGCACGCACTCCTTGCGGCAACCTTCAAACACTTCAAGTGTTGAGTACCTTCGACTTTGCGCACTTCCTGCAACAATAGTCCTCAACAACTTCTCAGGTTCCTGTCAGGCGAAATATATGTCGTTATAATAACGTTGTAGTACTTGCCCAACCATTTAATTGTCAACCCGGGGTACGTAGACTGACGAAGCACACGCACTGTATATGCAGGACTGAAGTAGAACTAATCTAATTTAATCTATGTTGTTG
>JASDQU010100961.1:580482-598296 GCA_032191745.1 Picea mariana | reverse complement strand
GTTTTAAGTGGTTTTTTGAGGATTTGCTCAGCATGGCTTTGGCTAGGAAGAGACATGAGTTGGCCTGATGCCAGGTAAACCTGTATAGTGCATTTTAGGGTTATAAAAAATATGCCCCAATTAAGGGGTAATGAGCCAATATTAGGGCTTAACAGGCATTTTCATCCCAATGTGTGAATGATCTTCATATGACACATCCGGAGAAGTTAGGGTCCATGATGACGTACAGAAAGGAACGGACCGTGGTGACGTTGAAGACTCACCGAAGATGGCATTGATGTACGAGATTGGTGTCGAGAAATTGAAAGTTCCCATCAAGGGGGAATACATACCGACACCAATCTTCTTAGTTTCTTGTTGAGAATTATCAATAACATGGACCGAAGGTCCCACAGATGCAGAAGTACTAGGATGCGTAAAGGACAATTGGTCGATTGTCACTATCTTCCCTTCATGAGGAATGCATTAAATGCGGAAAATCGATGACACAACGATTGTCATAGCGTAAGTCCAATTACACCCCAATAAAATATTGTATTTGAGAGGTGCATCAACCACCTTGAACTTGACCTCTATGGTCTTTCTTCCTAACTAGACCAGGAAAGCAGGAAGGATACCATGGGGTCTAAACGAACATCCATCAAATGTGGTCAACATGATCATGGACTGAGAAAGCGACAGAGATCCAATGGATTTACAACAAGATAGAGACATTACGGACATCGAAGCACCTTCATCAATGGAAGTACGCTTGATGGTGACATTCATACCCTCCACATGGATTTGAAAGGCCACATGGTAAGGCAAGCGAGGCTTGACACACACAACATTAAACTTGATAATTTTTTAACCACTCGGCTCTAGAGCTCCTAAATTAGATAGCAAGTCATTCCTCTGTGTGGGACACACCTAGAGCACCTCCAAGGCCAACATTACACATGGCGTTTAGCCCAAATACTCAACAATCGAGTAATTTTGGGCGTCTCTAGCATTAGGGTTGTGGGTAGAGTGCTTAAGGACTCCTTTTAGAATACGAGGTGGAAGTTCTAACTTATCAATATTCAAAGGTGTTTCCTGAAGAGGAGGCCTTGGACCTATAACAGGATGCGAAGAACCATAATCACGAGCTTGAGTGGCTATACTAACCTTAGATTTAACCATATTGATGCAAATATGTCCATCGTCATGTGACGAGGGATTTTGACTTCCACTCGACGCATTTCTGGTGTTGGAGGAGCTTGAGGTCATATTTTGGTTATGTGGAAAAGGGTTAGTAGGCACAATGGGATGTTGCGCTATGAGCCTCGAGGCTTCCTCTATTTTGGGGCACAAGTGGGTAAGGTGATCATCTTTACAAATTTTACAAGGAAACTTCACCTTCCTCTTTTCTTTCTTTCCCTCACCAACATTATTTTATATTTATCATTATTATTTTTGTCCTTGTCTTTATTATTTTTATTATTCTTCCCACCCTTACGATTATTACCACGTCCTTCCCTTTTGTTCCCTTCGAGTTGCTGGTCATTGTTCAGGTTCATCAACTGTACAGAATGCACATATGTTGACTGGGTGAGTGTGTACGAAGTCGTAGCTTGTCCTATTGCAGACGGGTTAAGAGAAAAATATTTCAACTGGTTCATGACCAGGTCTTCATTTTTAGCATTTGCGGAGCCTATGATGTCGTTATCATGAGGCCCAGGATTTTGTCTAGGATCATAATTCAACCGTGGCGCATTAGGGATAATTTCGTAAAGCATCCCAGATTGAGCATATATAAGGTCTAATTGTTGGGCTTTGAAGATGGCATCTTCCTTCGATCTCACTCCAGATGTAGAAACGTCCTTCGAAATGTAAGGCAATAAGGACTTGAGGAACCATTCCAACATAAAATTTGGAGGAATGTAAGCTTTAATCAACCTCTTTCGTCTACGCCACTCTTGAATATGATCGAAGATGTGGGTGGCCTTATCTTGATGGAAAGTCGATAAAATTTCTATGCCGGTGTCGTAATGAACCAGAAATCGGAAGTGGTTGAGAAAAGATAGGACCATCTGATTGAAAGTTCCATAAGTACCCCTAAGTAGCTTGATGTACCACTTCGTGGCAACCCCCATAAGGGTGTGTTTAAATAGTCTCAAACGAATAGAATTGCCATTAAGGGAGTTAGACGAGCACCACAAGTGAAAGGTAGTCGCATGATCAACTGGGTCCTCACCAGTCTTTCCCTCAAACCTTGGAATGTCAGAGGGAAGTTTGTTAGGGATGGGGGGCCATAACATATCGTGACGCACTGGGTCGTTCATTAATTTTGACAAGTCTGGAAGATTTAAAGTGGACAGAAAGGGGAACCAAGGTTGCGGGTTCTAAGCCCATGCTCCCAGGAAATATTGGGTTTGAGAGATTGTGGTCCAACCATGGTTCTAGTATACACCATGGCCCTGTCTAGTAGGATATTATCCTCCTCCCAACTGATTCATAAAATTTTGTAAGGGCAACATACCCGAAGAAGTTGCTTGCGAGGAGAAAGCGACATGATAAGGATTATTCATGTGAGGATATATGTTTCCCCCAGACAAAGGAACTTTATGTTGGGGGTTGTCCATACCATAAAATTGACACCCCCCTGATGAAACACTACAGGTTATAGGAAGGTTTGTCATAATAAAATCAGTCGTAGGAATCAGTGTTGAGGAAGAAGGAATGACGGATGAAATATAAGAAATAAAGTGACCACCCATCTAAGAACTTTGTCCTAGAGCATTGAAGATAGGATTGGGTCTGGAGGAAGGATGATTCCAACCTCCTACCATGGGAGTTGGTTAAGGGATATGACCCCCACCAAACAATAAATGAGTATAAGGGGGTGTCATGCCCCCAAACCCAAACGTAGGATTCACATTAGACATCAAAACAGAGGATGATAAGTGTGAAGACATGTTTGGCATACCGAAAGAGAAAGGATTAGATGTCCAAGGCATTGACTGAGTGCTATGATCCAGTGAACCTCCCAAGAACAAAAAAGGATTTGTTCTCATGGGCTAAGTAGAGACCACGGGTTGGGAAGTATTAAGTAAGGGATTTTCCAGAATCCAAACCATCGATGATGCAGGAGTCTAAGGGACTCCACTAACTATAGCGGAGGCTGGAGTCGAAGGGGTTCCTGATACATTCATATTTGACTTGGTACTCATGGTAGGAAGATCGCAAACCTGGGAAGTGGAGATATATGTACCGAGTCGGCTTCAGTAAAACATCTAATCGTGGTGGTAGATTCAAAATTCGAAGAGACAAGCGGGGAGGCTGGTCTTTCTCCATGATGATTCAGAACTCGTGATGCAATACAAAATCCTAAGGCCAACTAATAATAAAATATCACACTCCTAAATAAAACTAAATGCCAATGCAAAAAAACAAGATATAATGGTTGCAAGGACCTCCCGAACTAAAGAAGGTATGCCTCTCGCAAGAGGGGATGAGACTCCTGAACAATATAGTGGAGGTAACATAACCATTTATAAGGACCCTCGTAGGCTTCATAGTGTAGTAGGTCAGATTCCTTTGGAGATAAAGTCCTCCATAAAGTATGTGTGTTGTCTGATCCATATTTGACTCAGGGTACCTACAAAATAACCCCTGTAAGTAACCTATGTGGATACCTAGGTCAAGCAACTAAAGTCACCACGATAAAATGCTAAGGCGAATAGTTGTAGGTCCGATCCACCGTATGGGCATGGTAGAAAATCCTGAAATCTTGGAAGCACCACCTCTCGAAGAGGTAAAGCCACTAGTGAAACCCCCAAATATGAATAGAACTCCAACAATATATCTAACGGTAGGAAGGTATTAGAGGGTTATCTCTGCAACCATCTTCGCAGGACCTCGTGCTTAACTCTGGTGTGAGTGGAGCCTCCCATGGACACTAATTACACATTGGGTTTCACCACTCCCTGGTCAGACACATACATTGAGTTTTATATCCTTGGAGAATTTTACTCACAAAATCCTATTCCAAGGCCCTAGGTCGTACACTTGTTTGTGTACTCTGAAAAATAAAATCATTGCTAATGAATTTTAATTATTCAGCATTAATTTTAATGGCTTCTGGTTACTCAAGATGTGCGATCGTGATTCAAACTGATGGTATGACGTCTCGGCATAAAAGAAGAAAATATAAAAACACTGCTAAGTACTAGTCTTGATTTTCAAAGATATGGTATGCTTCTAAATGTTGTTATTATAAAGCAATATCTATAATCAACGAAGTGAAATATTTCCTAACATGTCAAAACTAATGTAATGCAACCAAAAGTGCAAATGCTCTAAATAAAATGAAAAAAAGAAAAATATTTTTGTATTTTCAATATAATGAAATGAAAATGCAAGGACTAAATAGACAACTTCCAGGTAGACCCTACTGCAAGAACAAAGAGATAGTCCAAGCAGGACACTAAGAAGCGACTACCCAGACCAGAATGCAAGAACAACAAATGAGAAAAATGACATGAAATGAGTTCTCCCAAAATATTCACCAATAACGTAGCTTCATATCAATCTGTAGGCACTCAATAGTCAAGACAGGGACCCAAGAAGTCTCAGCAACCAGCAAAACTCACCCAGCAAACACTAAACTCAACCAAAAAGGTCAGAAAATAGTGTACCCGATAGTTCAGGGAACAAAAGCATATGTACATTCCCTAAAGACTGGTAGCTCGCGTATGTACGCGATTTTCAAGGGAAAACCCATGTATTCCAAAGAAGACACTGTCAGGGAAAGGGTTAGCCCAATAAACTCATATGCAAAGAAAAATAAAGGTTGTCAAGCAATAGGTGACACAAAAACTCAAGAAAACAGAGAGAAATGAAGGAGAAAATCGCCCAATACCCCAAAAGGGATATCCTCCCCAATGGAGTCGCCAATTCTGTTATGAGGAAAAACTCTATGGAAAGGGGTAAACCACAACAGATGGAATGACATCTAGAAATCAACTCTAAACTCAAGTATGCTAGATAGATAGAAATGCTAACAAGAGAAGGCTAAGAGCCCACCTCGTCCAGACGTCTGAAGAAGACCACGACTGAGCTCACGACCAAAAGCTTGATGTCTGTGACTTGTCCTCAACAATCAAGATATACAAGCATATAGAAATTATATAGAAACTTAGCATATAAACTAGCATAATCCATTAACATGTATAACAAATATTCCCATGGAAAGTAATGTAAATATTTGCGACATATAATTGGACAAGAAAAGAGTATTTCTATTAATGTAATCAATAGAAGTACATAGGTGACAAACTTCTGTAATGACACATATCGGAACCGAGAAACTAAGTCCCTCCAGCTAAGCCTTCACCACTTCAATCCTCCACAAAGGCAAGCTCACAAGTAGTAGGAGAAATTGAGTTTCTCCTTCTCAAGATAGGAAGAGCTTGGGAGCTGAACACAAGAAGTTCATACTTTCAAGGACAAAGGGATGCAGACTCAATGTGAAGTGAAATTTCTCTAGAGTGTCTTTTCTCTCAATGATGTGTGTTGTTCAAGGCTTGTATATAGCTCAATTTATAGCCTTCAAATGGAATTGAAGGGTCAGGTCAGAGCGTTTCTAGTAAATGGAAGTTCAAGGATTCGTAAAGACCCTGGGTTTTAGCGTTATCTATGTGCATTGGGAATACCCTAGTTTCAAAAAGCTTACGGGGGAGGCCCACATTCGACATTGAGATTGGGTATAAGCAGTGTGGTTCCTTTCCGTATGAGCAGCGTGGTCCTTAGTCATAGGAGTATGAGTTGGGTACAATGTTCAATTGAGAGATATTAAGGAGCTTATACGTCGTCTAATCTTGGCCTTATGATTGGCTAATATGGGCGGCTCCGTGCTCGCTATTATTAGCTACTCTTTTTGGGATCTCGTGACTTGGCGTGGAAACCTGACATATTTTTAATTTTTTAGAACAAAACCTGATGTACGCGGGTTGTAATGAGAAACCTGCGTATATGCAAGTTGTCTAACTGTGGCCCACATATATGTGCAAAACTTTGAATTTTTTACTCTGGAGTGAGAAAAATGGAGGAATTTGAGTCTGCAGAGGGAAATGAAAGGCAATTAAAGTAATATGCATGGAGTGTGGAAAAAAATTCTATAACACCAAGCCAAGGGTAGGTTGGGATGGAAATCAGTGGAAGTACTAGGGTTGGCAGGCACTAAAGACGATGAATGGAATAGTTATGTTGGTAAGCTAGTCTATAATTTTATAAGGTTTTAGGAGGAGGAGAAGGATGTCCTTTGTTGGTCCAATAACTCTAGTACAGGGGAATTTACAACTAAAATATGATAGCAGGATTGTATGGAAGCGCAGTTTGATGGTGAAAAAAAATGGTAGTGGAGTATCTTATGGAAGCTTAATGCCCCCTGAAAAGAAAAATTACTATTTGGCTAGTGATAAACAATAAGCTACTGACTTGGGACATCGGAGTTAAAAGAGGATGGGTTGGACCTAATAGGTGGGCGTTGTGTAAAAACAACAAGGAATCTTATTCTAACTTTTTTGTTTGGTGTCCTTATGTTGTGTAGGTTCTAAGGATTGTGAAAGAAGAATTAAATTCGAATTCCTCCTAGGAGAAAGTGGGGTTGGAGGATTGCCTTAAGGACTGGCTTGTAGACAAATCATTAAATAAATTCAAAGGATTTCCATGCATCTTGGTATTTGGTTTATGGTGGGTCTGCAACTCAAGTATCTTCATAAATGACAATATTCCTCCCGAAGTAACAGTTGGTCTCATTATTAATATTACCAAGGAATTTTTAGTTGAGCCAAAAGAGAATAAAAATAGGCTCTTGATTATGCCTGAGCTGGAATTTGATATCCTGTGGGGATACTCTTATTGAGCTAGTCAAGGACACCCTCAAGTTTGTGGGGGTAGGTGTCATGCTCTTCCTCAAAAAGAATCATTATGTTAATATTAGGTATGCACCAGGGAGGGGGTCGAACAATATAGTTGAATGTATCACCCTATGGACCTTGTTGGACGATGCAATGCAAAAAGGGGTAAGGAAGTTGTAGGTGTTGGGAAACTCCAAGATAGTCATAGACTAGGAATTAAAAAAATCTATAGTGGGAGATGCATGCCTTGGCCCTCTGATCCAGGATATCTTGGTTCAACTTCAATTGTTTGAATGGATCTCCTACAAATATATCTATGGGGAGATTAATGGGAAAGTTGACAAGTTTTCGAAATCAACCTTGTCTCTTCCAGTTGGGGCTCTCGGTTTATATGAATTTATAGACGGGGAGGAGACAGATTCTATGGAATTTCAGTTTTAATATGTTTAAATAGCTTTGTTGGACTGCGTGTTTCTGATGAAAATATTCCAAGGTTAGCAAATAGTTGAAAGTATGGTATGAGGGTCTTGGATGTAACATGTCTTTTTGAAAAATGAACTAATTTTTGTGTAGGTTTTGATATTTTTTTTTTTGTAGAAAGTAAGGAGGATAAATGTATGTATAGGAAGAGTCTTTGTTGCTAATGAAGGATGGACTGTGAAGTCAGGTCCAATCTTCTTTTGGGTACATAACATGTATATTCATCTCTTATGAATATAAAGGTTTTTTTTCCTCTGGAAAAAACAACATTTGGTATCAAAGCATACGGTCCTTGGTTGGCTCCTTCAAAATCAGTTATCCTACCATTTTTTCTTTAAACTTTTTCAAAAAATATTTAGACAAAAAAAATTTCAAGGTGTTGAGGAGACATAGTGATGTACCTATGGTAAAAGTTTTAGGTTATTGTTCACTAAAATTTTGGAGTTAAAGTTTGTGGAAGTTAAGGTTTTTGCTAGTCCCGAAACTAATCTCAAACATGTGTTATTGGTAAAAAAAATTATATATGATTCATGGAAACCACTAGTTTCACTAGAAATATAATGAACCGTAGTGTTTCAGTACCAAATTTGAAAATAAGATGTGAAATATTGGACATGTGGCAGGTCGTACAAGTTTTCTCTCCTGAAAGGGCCAAAATCAACAAGTTGTGTACATTGGAATTTTTAGAGACCAAAACTTTTAGGGTGCTAGGAAGACATAGCAAAGTATATTTTGTAAAAATTTATGATCGTGGTTCTTTATACTTTTCAAATTACACGATGTGTAAGTTAGGGTGTTTTACTAGTCCTAACACTAGTCTCAAATAGGTTATCTTGGTAAAACAATCATATTGATTGTAGAAAGATCCAAATTGAGTGCCACTAGTTTCATTGGAAAGAGTATAGACCATAAGGTTTATGCTTCAAATTTTAGAATCCAATATAAAGAAATGGAAATTGTGGAAAACCGTAGAAGTTTTCTCTCCTGAAAGGGCCAAAATCAACAAGTTTTTGGAAAGTTAAAAAAACAAATTCTTGGCACATCAGAATTTGGTCAAACTCGTGGCATTGTAGAGAAGAAATGTCATGATCTAATAAAACATTAAAAACTAAACCCTAATTAATAAACAATTAAACAAAACCCTAATTCAATAATTAAAAGGAATTTTACCAAAAAACCCTAATTAAATCACACATAATAAATAATAAATAATTAAAAAAGAATTTTTTAAACAACCTAGGGTTTTAATTATTCATTAAACAAAACCCTAATTAACTAACTTTGATCAATTAATAATAAAGCTTTGATCCAATAAAACATTAAAAACTAAACCCTAATTAATAAGCAATTAAACAAAACCCTAATTAAATAATTAAAAGGAATTTTAACAAAAACAAAAACCCTAATTAAATCACACATAATAAATAATAAATAATTAAAAAAGAATTTTTTAACAACCTAGCCGACACTTTGTTTTTTCACGCCAATTCCATTATTTGAAGACAAATCTTCTCTTTATCTAAACCCAGGCTCATTGTCCTGAAGATGGATCCTGTTTTGGATCCGAAACGTCGACATTCTATTGACCATACTGTGGCTATTCCGACCAATAAAAAAAGGCCTAAATTTTAAACTCAAAGGTGCATAAATTTTAGAGTTACATTAGTTGTAAGCTTGAACAACAAGGCAATCTCTATATCAGGGTTTTAAAAGGTATGCTAACTTAAAATTAGCATAAATTTTCATTGGATGTCCAATTGAGGTGATTCAAAAGCCACTTAAAAGAGAAAATAAATGAGAATATACTGGAAAATGCATAATAACTAATTGGGATCATCATTACTAAGATATTAAGGTTGGAAGTTGAGGGTTTGATTAGATCCCAACTACCATGTACTAATGGCAGTACCTACATTTAGTGGAGATGAACATGAGATTGATTCTATGAAATGTTTCATGATTGCAAAACAAAATCTATCCATTAATAGATCATTGATGAAGGAGGTGAAGAAATTAAAACAAGAAATGAAGGAGATGCATAAAAATCAAGATGAATTAAAAGAAGCAAAATAAGAGATCAAGAAGAAAGGTGATGAGTTGTCCAAGATGCATGCCCTTAATGAACCACTCATTAAGGAGGTTCAAAAATTAAAATAAGAAAAAGGTTAGAAAAGGATAGTGGGGAAAATATGAGTCAAGTGAAGAATTGAAAAATAAGGGTGATTAAATCGAAATTTTATGTAAGCATAATCAAGAACTTCTTAATGTTGTTAATAATGTGAAAAGGTGCCTACAAGTGGTAGAATCAAATATAATGAGTGAAGAAATGAGTAAAATTGTTGAAGAATCCCTAGATGTTGATGATATCGCAGAAAAAAAAAAATATATATATATATATATATATATATATATGAAGAAGGAAATAATAAATTGATGGAAAATATCACCATTTATCTTCAAAAGGAAAAGGAAAACAAGATTCAAGAAGGTCACTAGAAAATACTTGAAGAAGTGGATCTCTAGCTTGAGGATGTACATGTCAAATATGATGGTATTATCTTAAAGGATAGAGTAATAAAAGACAAAGCACAAAGGATATATCAGGACATTGTCTTTGAAAAGAAGATTGATGGTATGGGTGTGCCAAATGAAGGAAAACCATCAAAGGTAAAACCATATCAACGCCCTCATTTCCAAGAAAGGAAAGAAGATCTACATCGACATTTCCAAGCAAGAAGATGGATTAATTAGAAGTATTCATGGAATAGGGAATCATATGACCATTATTCAATAAGATATTATTAGAGACCAACAAGTACAATAAATTTGAGAAGTCACAACAACAACACATGGAATCAAAGGAAAGAAAAGCATGCAACAACCATATATCAAGGATTAAGACCGAAAATAATTAAGTTTGGATGGATGGATCATCATTAGTGACAACAAGAAAGAAACAATATAAGAAAATCACATTACTTGGTTTCATCACATGTAAATACGTTAATACAAAAGTTGTAGCAGGAACCTACAAAAAAATTCCCTCAACTTAATCCTTTATCTGATGTTTTCCAAATAGTTGATGAAGCTGAAACTATTATGAATATCTCTAGTAGGGAGGACAAAATTTATGATATGTTGGAGAAGATATCAACATATAAATCTCAAGTTTCAGAATTAACAAATCAAATTCAAATAATGAACATTAGAAACAAGGAAAAGCTTGCTTGATTAGATGAAGTGATTAAAGAAAAATAGTATTTAAAGAAAAATTTTCAAGTATGGAAGATTTTCATATGTTGATAACTAAAAAGGATGCTAATATGTGTTCACTTACCATGGCTCAAAATGTTAATATGTGCTCGTTTAACCATAGACAATATCACAATATTGTCACCCAACCATTGGCACACAACCACCCCCAAGCACCATGACCTTGACAGATAGAATAATTCTAGAAGCAGTACCAAACCCAACAGATAACCAATAAATAGTTCACCTTTCTCCAAAGGTAGCACACCAAGAAAAAAGTCCAAAAACCATAAACCAATACCAATACCCAACTGCAGTCTTGCAGTTGTACTCCTCCTCCATAATTGTGCACCACTTTATCTTGTGTGAGCTTGTGAGTGAGAGTGTATCCAAATGAGCTCATGCACCCTCTATTTATAGTGCTCTTTGTCACCTGTCTAGGTCGGCTTATCCTATTAGAGGCTAATACTTCAATATTAATTATTTTATTGAGTCGACTTGTCTTCTAGGGTTTCTACACATTTGTTTAGGGTTTCTCTAGCTTCCAGAATATTCTAATCTAGTCATAGGTTACACATGGAGGTTGATACCTCCCACAGCTACCATAATATTAACACTCCCTCCCGTCTAGGGAGGTATTAACAAGTAGCACTATCATAGCCACATAGACTATCTCATGATCACGTAGATCAAGTCACAAGCATATCACCACTATTAGTATCATCTTATAGCATATTGGCATCAAAAAATATATCAGCAACTGCATCATCTCTCAAGGCCATACTCCATCTGAGTAACCGGGCATGATTCTAAATAATTCATATGTTGAACTCAGTGCACTGAACAGAGTGTCTCGCATAAGTCACTCACTCAACAAAGTGATACAAGGACCATTCTTCTAATCCGGGCATACGCCCTAGAAGAATAGTTGTCCCAACATATGTTGAATCTCTCCACTGCATCATCTCTAAGTCGTACTAGCATGATGTGAATGCATCATATCTAAGTTGTACTGGCATGATGTGAAGTACCATCTACATCATCTCTAAGTCATACTAGCATGATGCAAATGCATCATATCTAAGTTGTACTAGCATGAAGTAGATCAATGCCTTTGCATCATCTCTAAGTTGTATGATCATATCTAAGTTGTACAAGCATGATACACATCAACAATCTGTCAACCTGGACCATTCTCCACAGGGAGAATGTATTTCCACCAGCACACTCACTATCCATGATGACATATATCAACACTCCCTCCCAACCGAGGAATTCATATTCTCCCTTTCAACCAAGGGAGAAATATCCATGAGTCCCATCTTGTCCCTCAAGTATGCAAACTTTATCTTGGACAGAGGCTTCATCAAAATATCAGTTGTATACTCATCGGTGGAGATGTACTGGAGAATCACTTCTCCCTTATGGACTTTATCACGAAGAAAATAGTACTTGATCTCAATGTGATTTGACATGTCATGGAACACGGGGTTCTATCAAAGCTTCACACAGCTCTGATTATCATAATGTATCACAGTCGAATCCAACACCTAATCAAATAGTTCATAAACCAACTTACAGAGCCATACTTCTTATGTACATGCATCACAAGCTACAATATATTTTGCTTTTGTAGTGTTGAGAGCAACAAAATTTTGTTTCCTAATAGCCCATGATATCATAACAAATCCCAAACTGAAACATACACCAGAAGTACTCTTTCTGTCATCTTCACTCCCTTCCCAGTCTGAATCAGTAAATCCATGCAGTTGTGCATCATTGTTTGAGGCATATCTCAAACCATAATTTAGCATCCCATGAAGATATCTAAAAAAGTGCTTTGCAACTATCCAATGCTCGTGTCTAGGTACCACCTAGAACTTGCTCAATGTGTTCATAACAAAGAAAATGTTCGGACGGGTATTAACCAAATACATCAATGAGCCAATCAATAGTTGGTAGAGCGACCAGTCTACTGGATTAGAATCAAAGTCTCTCAACTTGCTCACATCTGTCACCATGGGAGTTGTCATGGATTTGCAATCCATCATCCCAAAATTATAAAGGATCTTTACAACATACTTCCCTTGCCCTAGGAAGATTCCACCACGCTTCTACCATACTTCTAGTCCCAAATAATAATGCATGAGACCAAGATCCTTCATATCAAATTCATGGGCTAGCTCCTTCTTACACTGAATAATGAGAGGCTCTACACATGTCATAAACAAATCATCAACATATAGTAGTAGGATCATAGGTTCATCATTCAACACCTTGTAATAAAGGTTTAGATTAGAATAGCTCTTGGAAAATCCAAGTCTCTTCAAGTAACTGTCAATTTGTGCATACCAAACTCTTGGAGCTTGCTTGAGTCCATACAAGGCCTTCTTTAACCTGCATACATGGGTATCTCTCAGGTGTGCCTCAAAACCTTGAGTTTTATCTATGTATACTTCTTCCTCAATTACGTCATTGAGAAAAGTGGTCTTTACATCCATCTGATGTAAACTCCAACCCATGGATGATGTGAGAGATATGATGGCTCTGATAGAGGTATATCTAGAAACCGGAGCAAACGTCTCATCATAGTCTTATCCATCCTATTGGGAGAACCCCCTAGCCATGAATCTTGCCTTGTATTTATCGATACTCCCATCTATTGCATGATTTATCTTGTAAACCCATTTTGAAGTTACTACAGACTTTCCTTCAGGTCTAGGCACAATTTCCCATATATCATTTTTCATGATGGATTGATATTCTTCCATCATAGCTTCCTTCCATTCTTTTTTCTTGACTGCTTCCTCAAAGGTGGAAGGTTTTTCATTGACAGGACTTGTCATGAGTGTCACATAACTATAGAATCGTTTGGGCCTCTTGCTTTCCCTAAAGGTGCCATTGGGAGCTTTATGTCTTTCTACTTCTTGTAAGGTGGATTCTAGCCATGCTGGTCATTTTTTTCTTGGGTACACCAACTGGTTCTACAGGTTCAAGTGGTTTATCTGGTTCTTCACTAGGATGTTTTGTTGAACATGTATTTTCTTCCTCGGGGTCTTCATATTCTTCTTCATCATTGGAGTTTATGGGATCTTCTACGAATTTCTTGAAGGAAATATTCTCATCAAAAGTTATGTCCCCATTGATTTCAATCTTCTATTGACCTAGGACATAGATTCTATAAACTTTTGATGCATCACCATATCCAACGAATATGCCCTTCTTTTCCTGAAGGTTCCAACTTCTTCCTTTTTTCCTTGGGAACATGGATATAGATGGGACACCCAAAGATACTTAAGTGTTCCACACTTGGATTCTTTCTTGAGAAGGCTTCTTCTGGAGTCATGTTCTTCAATATACGATGAGGACTTCTATTTTGAATATATACAATTGTCATAGATGCTTCTCCCCATAGAAACATGGATAGATTCTGGTCATTCATCATTTCCTTAACAAATTCTTCAATGGAACGGTTCTTTCTTTCTATCACACCATTATGTTGAGGATTATGTGGGAAAATTAGCTCCCTCCTAATCCCAGTTGCTTTACAAAAGGTAATGATCTCTTTGGAGGTGTATTGTACTCCATTATCATATCTTATCATCTTGAATATATTCTTATTTGTCAAGTTTTCCACTTCAGATTTGAATTCTTGGAACTTGCCAAATACTTCATCTTTCGTCTTTATCAGGTACATCCAAGTCTTTCTTGAGAAGTCATGTATGAACATTACATAGTAAAGAGAGCCTCCTAGAGACTTCACTGGCATATGACCACATACATTTGAGTGTATCAGATCCAAGATCTCCTTGGATCTATTCTCACTACTTGGGAATGGCTTCTTAATATTCTTCCCAAGTGCACAACCTCTGCAAATACCTTCGTGTACTGATTGTAGTTTTGGAATTCCTACAACCATATATTTTAGAGATGGAAATGCTTGATAATTAAGGTGAGCATATATTTTATGCCATAACTCACTAGGATTGAGTTCATCATGTACAAGGGCTTGAGTATTCTGACCTAGGAGTTTATACAGTCTTCCTTCATGAATCCCAATAACTCTAGCATCTTCTATTTTTGAATATTTAGACCATACAAGAACTTTTCCATCGACAAAGGCTATTCTATATCCTTTGTATTCCAAGCAAGAAATAGATACTAAATTCTTTTTCAAATGAGGAACATATAAAAAATTGTTAAGATGAACATTGTTACTTGATTCCATTTTGATAAAAGCTTTTCCCAATCCTTTGACTGCATAAGAGTTATTGTATCCAAGTTCCATTTTATGAGAGGTTTCTTTTTCCTTCATGCTTGAGAGATTTTCATGATCACCAGTCATATGTCTTGAAGCTCCACTATCGATCAGCCACATGTCATCTTCAAAAGATCCTATAAGAGCTGAGTAGTAGAAGAAATTTGTTTCTTCATGCTTGGCTTTCTTTGAAGGTTCTTCATCATTGGAAGTTGACGCATGGTGTCTTTCCTTTCTCTTTTTTGCTAGTTTAGGGCAATCTCTTTGTAGTGGCCATAATCATGGAATCCATAACAGTGTACCTTTGGCATATCTCTCTTATGATTGAATTTATTTCATGAACCAAATCTTTTCTTACCTCCATGTCTCTTGAACTTTGTTGCATAGGCTTGAGCATCCTCTTCCTTTTGATATATTCCTTTTGAGTTTATCCTTGTCTCTTCTTGTGAGAAACAGGTCCAAATTTATTCAAGCATTGGAAACTCCTTCCTTTTGCTCATGCTTGCAACAAATGCATCCCATGATCTAGAGAGACCATTGAGTGCAATATTCACAATTCCTTTTCTGGAATAACTTCTTTAATGGATTGTAGTTAATCTCTTAACTGATAAATCCTTACAAATTATGAGGCTACAATTTCATCCTTAGTCATCTTTGTGTCAGGAAGCTCATTCTTTAGACTCATCACTTGTCCAATATTCCTGACAACAAAGAGTTTAGTTAGGGCATCATACATCTTCTTGGATGAGTCAAGATTGGATATGTAGGGTATCAAGTGATCTTTTACAGAGTCCACAATGATACTCATAGCATTGATGTCAATGTCCTTGAACTTCTCCATTGCTGCAACGTTCTGAGGTTCATTTTATTTTCCTGCTTCAAACTATGGTTCCACGATCTTGCCCTTTACGATATCTAGAACCTTGTTCTTGGAAAGGATGAGGTCAATCCTTTTCTTCCATGCACTGAAGTTTGAAGCCCCTTCTAGCCTGTTCTCTAACTTCATGGAGTAATTCATGAATTCCTTTGACTTTGACTTTGACCAGTCAAACTTTGAATTTGACCCGTCAAACTTTGACTTTGACCCAAAAATTCAAACTTGACATTTTTACTAGCTGGGAGTACCAAGAGGTGCGCTAGGCTAAGGTGCACTAGAATGTTCAAGAATTATGCCAAAATTCTCACTTGAAGTGTCCAAAGAGTTAGGTTAGGGTTTGTTGTAGCTGCACGATTAGAAACCCTAGTTGTAGCTACAACTGGTGCCACAACAAGCTTAAAAAATAACTTCCACTTTGCCTTCCACGGGTTAAATTGTCCTGAAGGTGGTTTGGGCCCATAACCTATTAAGATGTGCTTGTTTAACCATGATAATATCACAATATTGTCACCCAACCATAGGAACTCATCCACCCCCAAACACCATAACCTTGATAGAATGAATAATTTCGGAAGCAGTACCAGACCCAACAGATAACTAAGAGATAACGTGCCTTAATTCTCCAAAGGTAGCGCACCAAGCAGAAAGTCCCAAAACAAAAAACCAAGACCAATACCCAAATGTAGTCGTTGCATCTGCACTCCTCCAGACTTGCACACCACTTTATCTTATGTGAGATTGTGAGTGAGAGTGTATCCAAATGAGCTCAAGCGCCCTCTATTTATAGTGCTCTTTGTCACCTATCTAGGTCGACTTCTCCTTTTAGAGGCTAATACTTCAATATTAGTTCTTTTATTGAGCCGACTTGTCTTCTAGGGTTTCTACACACTTGTTTAGGGTTTCTCTAGCTTCCGAAATATTCTAATATAGTAAGAGATTACACATGGAGGTTGATACCTCCCACAGCTACCATAATATCAACACAAGAAAGCCTAGAAAATTTGTTACAATATGCATTGAGTCAATCCATAGGAAAGCAACATTAAATTGATACTAAATAGCAAATATGGGATAGAATTATAGAGTAAATGTGCAATTTCAAGTAACATTTTGAATTATTTCATTATTTTGAAACTACCATAATATCTAATGTGGAATTTGATGTTAAGGTATTGACGCCTGATGTATTTTCAAAGGATGAGGACCCTAAGAAAAATTTTCAATTCCTTAACTTGTTGTCAAAAAAAATATTTGGAGGTATGAAATGGGGGTGAAGGATCGGACTGATTTGATCCTGGATATTAAAATGGTATGCGAGAAAAGAGACTTGATTGTCATAGTACAACACAAAATTATAGAAGTAAAGGGAGCAACAAAGAATTCCAATGACCAATTTCTACCAATTTGCAAGTTTGGTTTGCCTCTTCCATGGATAGAATCTTCTTAGTTGTTCCCAGAACATATGTATGAAAGTGATTTAGTGTTGAAATATTGTAACTTTGAAGTATATTCTAATTATAATTGAGTTATTATCTTATAGATCAAATCCCCTTTTGTGAATTGATCATGTCGGGTCTTGTATAAGACCAAATCCCCTTTTGTGGATTGGTCAAACCATATTTATATGTTGGTATTTGTAAAGTCGGCCCCTAGGGTTTATAAAGTGATTTGTAAAGTCGGCCCCTAGGTTTTATAAAGTCTTAGTCTTGGCATTGTATTGGCAATCTATTATTGAGGAAGTTTTTGTTGGGTTTTCTCCCCCGTGAGGGTTTCCGAGGATAAAATATTGTGTACCTTGTGATCATGTTTCTTTCATTGATCCTCCTTATGCTGTTGTTTTAGAAATGCATTGAATGCTCATGTAATTTGGAAATAACCTAATAACAACACTTAATCTTAACATTTAACAACATGTCAAGATGATATAGATTTTATCAAAGAAAGTGATAAACTCATATCTAGGAAGCAAATCATTGATTCGTAAGGACGTGATTTTATTGTTTTCACTTTTATTACAAGATTATATCAAGTATAACCACTAGTTCCTTTTCATTTTCAACCTTGAC
>JASDQU010100961.1:521373-537866 GCA_032191745.1 Picea mariana | reverse complement strand
GAGCTTTGTATTTATCCACTTTACCTTGTCCATTAAACTTCTTCTTAAACAACCATTTTCTACCAACCGATTTTCTTCCAGCTGGAAACTCAACTATATCCCATGCCTCATTCTTATCCAAGGCATCCATTTCTTCAACCATGGCCTTCTTCCAGAGTTTACTATCCTCTGAATTCACTGCTTCCCTGACAGTTCTGGGATCATCATCGGTAATAGATAAAGCAAAATTGGAATGAAAATCAGGTGGACTATAACTTTCTGGTTGCCTTCTATCTCTCACTGATCTCCTCAATACTGGGGTATGAGGTTCTTCTTCTGCTTCCTCTTCTTCAGATGATTCAGATTTTGCATCATCCAACTCAAGCTCTATTTTCTCAGGTTCATCTTGCGTTGGTAGGAATTCCTGTTTGAACACATCCTTTACCCCTCTGAAAACAACATCTCGACTGTAAACATTTTTCTTGGTTTCTGGGTTCCAAAGTTTATAACCTTTCACACCATCTTTATAACCAATAAAGATACACTTTTCAGCCTTTTTATCCAACTTACTTCTATTTTCCTTTGGAAAACGTACATAAGCATCACAACCAAACACTCTAAGATGTTGAAGATAGGGTTTCTTTCCATACCATACCTCGTGTGGAGTTTTATCATCCAACGCCGGTGAAGGTGATTGATTGACCAGGTAACATGTTGTACCCACTGCCTCTGCCCATAATTATTGTCCTAACCCGACACCACTGAGCATGCTCCTTACTTTTTCCATCAATGTCCTGTTCATCCTTTCTGCAACTCCATTCTGCTAAAGAGTGTATGGAGTAGTCATTTGCCTTGCTATACCACACTTCGTACATAATTCTTCGAATTCATTTCCACAGAATTCTCCACCATTATCCATTCTCAATACCTTTATTTTCTTCTCTCTCTGATTTTCTACCAGAGCCTTAAACTCTTTAAATTTATCAAATACCTCAGATTTCTTTCTAAGAAAATAAATCCATGTGTTCCTTGAAAAATCATCTATGAATGAAACATAATACACAGATTTACCTAGGGATGGAATAGGTACAGGTCCAAACACATCATTGTGTATCAACTCTAAGATCCCCTTTGTTGTTGTAGCACCAGATGGGAATCTTACTCAATTATGTTTACCATATATGAAATGTTCACAGAAATCAAAATCCAGAGTGCAATTAGACATACCTACAACCATACCTTTACCATGTAGTGTTCGAAGGCCCTTTTCTCTAATATGTCCCAGTCTTTGATGCCACAGCATGGTCTTCTTTCCAGGGAAAATATTGGTCTTTTCTTCTTTATTTCTCTGTTCAGGGACAACAGAACTGTTACACCCATTAGTATAAGTGCTTCCCAGCAACTTGTACAGCTTTCCACACCGAACTCCCCTCATCAACACCATTTCTCCTCGTACCATCTTGCAAGTGTTCTTTCCAAATACAGTATCCACTCCTGCATCATCCATCTTGCTTACGGATATTAGGCTCCTGGCTAGTTTTGGAATGTGTAGAACCCCGGGAAGTGTTCTAATCCTTCCATCTTTTAGCAACAACTTAACCCTTCCACGTCCCAAGATTTTTGTTTTCGAGTCATCTCCTAGGAATACATCACCACCATCATATTTTTCATATTCAAAGAAACACTCCCTGTGAGGAGTCATATGGTATGACGCATCTGAGTCGATCAACCATACATCACGGTTTGCATGTGTACTTGTAAATGCAAGGTAAAAACCACCTCCTTCTTTAGTGGAGGTTTTCACCTCTGTGGAAGAGGTACTATCAGATCCATTTGGTTTTTCAACCTTCTTAGACTTGCAATCTTTCTTATAATGCCCTGTTTTACCACACTTTCAACATTTCCTCAAAGATTTTCCTGGAGACTTAGATCTACCTGTAGATTTAGATCTCCACCCCGAAGGCATACTAGGGTTCCTGTCTTGGGTACGACCTCTTACAAATAAATCATCTGTGCTATGACTATCCATGCTTTTCCGCCTCATCTCTTCAAATAACAAGGATGAAACTACATCCTCATACTTCAATGTAGATTGAGTGGTACTACCAATTGCTACAACCAGNAGTCTGGCAAAGAACATAACAAAGTAATACACTTATCTTCTTCTGTAATCGTAATATTAACAGTGCCAGGTTGACTTACCAGAGTATTAAAGGCATTTAGATGTTCTGTCACAGAATCTCCATCTTCCATCCTAAGATGATACAACTTCTTTCGAAGAAACAACTTGTTTACCAGGGAGTTTGATTGATACAAATTCCCCAACTTATCCCATAGTTCCTTGGCTGTAGATTCTCCTTAGGCATTCAACAACATCGAATCTGCCAAGAAGAGTCAAATAGTACTCCTTACTCTTCTATCCAACTTCTCCCAATCTTCCTTTGACATACCAGTAGGTGGTGTACTAGTAGTTTGTGCACTAGTAGGTTGTGTACCAATCGTTTGTGTGCCAGTAGGTTGCGTACTAGTAGGTTGTGTACCAGGATCCATAGCGATCCATTGTTCTTTGTCTACAAGAAGGTCCTCCATCTATAGCTTCCATAGCTCAAAGTTTTTTACCGTTGAACTTCTCTATCTCAATTCTAGAAGAACTCGCCATTCCTCTTTCTGCACTCAAATCACCACTGCAAAAGATCCCACTAAACCCAGGTTTATCACAGACCCAAGATAAACTTGATCTATCAAGACTGAGCCAAACCCTCAACAACAAAGGAGTCCCTCTGAAGCCAAAAACGAGCTCTGATACCACATGTAAGTTTTAAACCTGTGAAGTAAAGCAATGCATATAGATTCCTAAGCAAAACATAATTTAATCAATGGCTCATTCACATAGTACACAGAGATTTATACCGGAAACCCTCAACCAGGAAAACCTTTCTTATATTCATTATATCAAATTTCACCATTCACTATACAATATATACAATGTTTTTAGGTATTCCGTAGATACCAGAACCCTAATCCCTAAAACCAGGATTATTTTTAGTAAACCGCTAAAAATAGAAAAATCCACTAAAAAATATAACACATATATGACGTGCCCACACACACACATGAAAAGAATATAACACATACCCAACAGAGATCACATGGTTAATAAAGACGCCCTTACGGAACAAAGTAGCTTACAGCATGTAAAATTAGATTCCAACTTGAACAATTGCAATATCTCAAGAAATCACTTATACCAATGCATGAATATTCAATCTCCAATGCAAGTAGATTAGTGTCTCATATTTTGGGTTATGGGGTCTCATGTTTATGAGATAGGGTTTATTACTTCTCCAGGGGTGTAATATTTTTTTATCCCCTAGAGAAAACAAACCTTAGCAAGGTAAATCTACAAGGGTGTAATCCCTTTTACTCCTTGTAGCAACCTTTGCAAAACTGCATTTTTCAATTACAACAAAGATAGGTCTTGATGGAGGGTTTACTCCTTATACTCCTCCAAGGGTTTGACAAAATTAACCTTAAAACCAAGAATAAATAACACAATTGCATAAAATCCTTACCCAGTTCAAGAGATAGCATGAAAAACCCTTACTTGCCAAGAATATTCCACCACATTGCCAAGAAAAGAAGCATCAAGAGGTAGCACTAGCCTTCCTTCACCAATAGACAAGTAAAATCATCCACAATACACCAAGAGAGAGATCGAGTTAAATTCCCAAGTAGGGTGAAAATTTCATCCAAGAGAGTATGTAATTCTCAAAACCATGATCTTAAAATGAGAGTGAGATGACCTTTATTTATACAAGGTCGTGTAACCCTTATTCGTCCACTTTAATTTGTCAACAACAAAACATAAGAGGACGGACCCTCTAATTTGTCTCCACAATTTACAAATATGAAATAACATTAAATTAAAATCCCCCTAAGGGGTGATGTCATGCCCTAACGGGTGACGTTAGGCCTACAAGAGAGACATTGAGCCTCTAGGTGAAAGACGTTGGGCCTCCAAAGGCCATGTGTCACCTTGTCATGTGTTAGAGTGACTGGTAATGCATTTATCTCCATCAATCACATCAAATCACCACCATCATCATCAAAACCCCATCATGACCCCATAAAAAAGGGGACATCAAGGGCTAGGGTATGACATCCTAGGCCTCCCAAAGCCAATGTTTAGGTGCAAGGGGCCACAATGTGATCATCTCATGTTTTCCAAGTTCCTCCAAAGGAAATGTTCATCTTCCCAAGTGTGCAATGAGTGGGGGCACACCATGCAACCTGTGGGCTTCAAGCCCCTATGAAGGTCCAAGTGACCTAGTTCCTCCATGGAAAATCTTTCACTTGGAAAGGTCCTGCAAAGACAAACAAGTATGCCCTCCAAGGGTCCACAAGTCACATGTATCATGCCAATTAATCCATATATAATAAAATAACCACCCAAAAATGTGCATCAAATCCCCCCTTTTCAAAATAAACAAATGCTCAAAGAGTTTATGCAAATTGCCAAATTTAAGTATGGGAGGGTTGTCATGGTACCATGTTGGGTAGGTCATTCCTCAATTCAAGGAGTGTTTCCCAAGAAGACCCTTTCTAAGGCATGTAAAAGAGTATGAGGTGGATGGGGGTGTGACTTTTGGGCATGGGGTTTATTGACATAAAATGGCTCATATTGTTTCATTTATGGGTGCCTTTGTAGAGGGTGTGTTGCATCCTCATTTGCAATGCAAACTTTTTTCAAGCCCTGTATTTTCCATTAATTGATTAGATTCCAAAGCATTGAGTGCTATGTGCAATGAAAAGTAAGGAGCACCGCAATGCCCCTTAAATCTAGGAACACATAGAGTGTCATGTGAAAGGAAATTAAAAGACACCACAAAATGCATTATCTCAATAAGTGGTACATTTATTAATTATGTGTTTTGTTTTACAGGTCCTTGATTTTTATGGAGAAGAATTACATTGCTCTCAAGACCTTAGAGCGAACATCTAGAGAATAATATGCGACTTTATCTTTTTCCAGCTACAAGCCTCTAGGCCTTTATCCCCTTCTTCCCATGAAATGAGGTGCAAGCCCTTTTTGGGTCAATATGCCCGAAAACCCAAAAGGTGAGGAAACGAAATGGAAGAAGTGTGGAAAATAATAAGTATGTGCGGGAATGGTATGATGACCCTTCAAGAAGACTCCCTAATAGAAACCCTTTTCTTGAGGGTGACCCACTTACTAGGAAAACATGTCAACCATCAAGGTGAAATGAGGCAAAAGGCATAATTTCCAAGAAAATGTTTTCAAAATCAAGAAAGGACCCTCTATAACATGTTCAAATGCTTCAATTATTAAAATGACGCTTACCATGAGATCGAACTTGTTACCTAATGGAGCAAGATGTGTTGTCCTCTATGGGCCAAGTTGGTGTGGTGGACATTGTTGTTGCCAACCGAAGGTGATGTGTGACTAGAGGAGGGGCTTTTTCTACTCATCTAGCTCTTGGCACTCCATGTCTCCAACCTGAGGCCTCGAGACATCATCTCCTTAGGTACCCTTAGAAATGGGGGGTAACATCTGGCTCCTACTTGGGGATATGTGCTCGTCGTAGACTGCATGAGGACCTCAACTTCTCCTGGTAAGACATGTGCCTACACACACTTAAAAAAACATGTTGGATATCGAAGGTGGTGCACTCAACCCTTTATCCATATGATAAAAAATTTCAAAAATCCAACTATGCATTAAAAAGAAAATTTTGCATGTTTTCAAAAATTTCTAACTAACACATATTATGATTCAAGCAAATGAAAATAAATCAATATGTAAATAAAGTATGAACATACAAATAAATGCAACTAGACTACCATGAACAAACAAATGCAAATGAAAGAAATCAAATGACCTACCTACTTACTTGGGGCCCATGGCCTTGAAGAAGTCGGGTTTCATTGATGTAGGGTCGGAGGATAGACCCATCAACTAGTAATGACATCTTCTTCCCATCCATGGAAGATAAATAGTAAGTACCTTTCTCGGACTTCTTGTTGACAATGTAAGGGCCAAGCCATAAAACTTCATTCTTCTTTTCATACTTTGGCTTTCCCTTTCTATTATCCCACATGAGCGCAAGGCTTCCTTTATCAAATTCAATATTAAGGCATGTCTTCAATGTAAGGGTGAGTAGGTGGACATTCCTTGACCATGTTCTTGACATATTTTTCTCGCTCTTCATATTTCTTAAGTATTTTGATGGACCCTGGATCCTTACCTTGGTATTCTACAAGATTATCTTTGTATTTGTTTGTCTTCGGGAGTAATGTATCAATACAATCCTCTTGTGCAAAAGGAAAACCTGAAGGATAATATTCAACAATATGAGGTCCTATATCATACTCATAATAATTGGGGCCATTCGGATCAGCCACATGATTCTTCACAACATGTTGACTGTGTAAGATCTCAAATGTCCCATCTCCCATAGGGATATGTGCATGAGTAAGATCCACAATGAGAAAACCACCAAGCGTGGCATACCAACTTCTTGACAAGAGCGTGCCCCAAGCATCTGGAACATCAATCACTATTATACTCATGGTGAGGTTGATATGAGGAAAATATTGAAGGTACACCTCTACATATTCTATGACACCATATACCTTTACTTTTCTTGAATCAATGCTGCAAACATTTCCATAAGGGTGAGTTTTCATCAAACCAAGTTGCTTCATGACCTTTAGAGACATGGCATTTGTCAAAGCTCCAGAATCCAACATACAATTATTCAAGCGATAACCATTTATACCCACAAAAAGATAAAGAGGAGGATTGTCCTCTCCTTTTCCTCCATGATACATAGTATTTAGGATGACTAGAGGATCTCCTGATTCATCTTGTACCTTTAATGCTTTCAAAACTTATCTTCTTACGGAAGGAATCTTTCACATCTCTACCATAGGTAACAACATATTCATATTTCCCATCATGTTGGTTACATCCATATCCGGATGAAGCTCTTCGTTTGATGGTGCAAGTTGTGGAAGCAAGTCATGAACTAGTGTTGGAGGAGGTGGAGGAACTTCCTTGCTAGCTAGAGAAGGTGGAGGAACATCCTTCTTTGTTGCTTGGGGTGGTGGAACTAGTACTTTGTTCCTCCTTGAGTAAGTCAGTATTTCCTTTTTTCTCAACTTATCCTTCATATCTTCATCCATTTGGTTCAAAACTTCCAAACAAGCTCGTCTAGTTGCCCTCTTCTTGAACTCTTCAAGTTTTTCTTCAGTGACATCAATGCACTCATCATCCTAGAGAGTGAAGATTATATCAACGAATTTTAGCATGTTCATGGCGCCTAGATCTTCTTCTTTTGTTCATCTCGGACAATCATCCTCTGAATGAGATTATTGGAAAGGTAGACACCACAATGATCCCTCCAAGTTGATCGTCCCAATAGGATCCAAGGTGTCAGGTGCCTTTGCTTCCTAATGTGACCTTGGTTTCCATCCTACGTTTGGTTGTCTAATAAACTAAGGTTTCGAGGAATGGTGATACCTCTCCAAAGTTGTCAACTTGTTCATGATCTGATTCTGAGTTTAGACGGATTGATTATTCATTTGATCCAATTTCTAAGTTTTGAGTGAAATTGGATCATGGACTATGTTGGTTGAATTCTTTGTCTTTGGTTCTGTCTTGACTCAAGCAAACTAAAAGGGCCTGATTTTTTATATAATGAGATTTTCTTCAATCTAAGAACTATATTCTTTGGCCTTTGTCAAACTGTCAAAAATCCTTTATTTTGGGATAAAACCGAAATGTCCTTCAAAATCATTCAAGTAAAGGAGGAGAGTATTTGCATCTGATGGACATACATCCTTTGGGATTTGACTGCGTAAATTTTTAAATCTAGTGTCAAATCCATTCACTGTTTCATTTTATTTCGTTTTGATTTCATTGAATTACATCAATAGCATTTTGTTGGCCTTCCTTTTTTTCCATCTTTCCTTAAACAACTTAGTGAAATATTCATAAGATGCCAAGTGGTTTTCAGGTAATCCTTTATACCACTTTCTAGCATCTTCATTGAGAGACATAGCTAATAGCTTCATTGCAACATCTTCATGTTCTATACCATTGTCTTCCATGGCCACACCAATAGCTTTGAGGTGCTCTTCAAGTGTGATAATGTTATTCCTGGTGAAATTCGGCAACCATTTGTGACTCTTTAGGAATTGCATTGGGATAACCAAGGATGGTGGCCAGATTCAAATGCTTGCAAAGGCTACTATCCCAAGTGTGAGCCATTGGAGAAAGGGGAAGGTTACCTTGGAACAAGGTTTTGACAATAGGCGAATTATGAGGATGCCTTCTTCAGTAAACCTTGGAAGGCTTGAATCTTCCTTAGGGAAAGGCTTTGGGGAAAGGTGGGTTCTTAGGTTGTGGAGTCGCTAGATGAGCTTATAAAATTCATCAAAAGGGAGGAGGGAACTTCCCTCAGTGGACTCGCTAGGAAAGTTAGAGGAAAGCTTTGGGATAACTTTCCAAGTGTCATTATGGGTCGAAAAGGATTCAAAATCCTCCCTCGAAATGGTGCCAAAATGTTATCGCACAAATTGTAGTTTGTGAAAATCCCAACCCAAACCACAAATGTGTGACAACTATGGGAGTATTTACCCATTGTCACCTTAAATAAACACTCCCCTCACTTTAGTGATGATAGAATCACCACAAGGGGGGAATCTCGAGTGACCCTAGTGGGATTGTGATGGAAAGTGAAAAGAGATGAAGGATGCCCATATAGATCAAATTCAAGGGTGGTAAAGAGGCTTAAGAATGAGTCGTGTGAGATGGTAGGCGGTTTCCAAGGTAGTGTACCTGCAAAACAATGTCAAACCTGCCTGGAACAAGACAATGTATAGTAATAGAAGCTTCAAAACCAATGGGAATGCAGCAAGAAACCTTGCTGTCCCAAATTCTAGCTGTATGGAAATATATATATCAGCATTAAATGATAATAAAAGCTGCAAATTATACCATCAAGATCAAGTGCAATATATTGGAAACAAAGCTAGCAATGAGTAGATAAATTTCCAATGATTAAAACAAGACTTTGATAGAAATTAGAGGGTTGTTGGTTAATGTTATCAGCAATATTTGTAATAGCCTTATGGCTGTAGCAAACATTTTCTACAGCAACAAGTTTTAGCCACTAAAATCAGCAAACAATCTACCCAAACAATAGCATTTAACTAGTAAATTAATTGTGGCAGCTTGCAAGTGAATTTTAGTAGCAGAAAAATGAGCAAAGAGTGAGATAAAGATGAGTTTGTTGCATCCCTATTGGCTGTAGCATAAAGATTATAAAAACAATGATATAACTTGGCTAATCAAGATGCCCTTAGGGCACAAATTAGCTTAAAGCATGTAAAATTAGATTCCAACTTGAACAATTGCAATATCTCAAGAAATCATGTATACCAATGCATGGATATTCAATCTCCAATGCAAGTAGATTAGTGCCTTATATTTTGGTTTATGGGATCTCTTGTTTATGAGCTAGGGTTTATTACTTCTCCAGGGGTGTAAGACTTTTTAATCCCTAGAGAAAACAAACCTTAGCAAGGTAAATCTACAAGGTTGTAAACTCTTTTAGTCTTTGTAGAAACCTTTGCAAAATAACTTTTTTCAATGACAACAAAGATAGATCGTGATGGAGGGTGTATGCCATTATACTCCTCCAAGGGTTTGAAAACATTAACCTTAAAACCAAGAAGAAACAAAATAATTGCAGAAATTCCTTACCTAGTTCAAGAGATAGCATGAAAAACTGTTACTTATCAAGAATATTCCACCACATTTCCAAGAAAAGAAGCATCAAGAGGTAGCGCTAGCCTTACTTCATCAATAGACAAGTAAAAGCATCCACAATACACCAAGAGAGAGATAGAGATAAATGCCCAAGTAGGGTGAAAATTCCAACCAAGAGAGTATGTAATTCTCAAAACCATGATATTAAAATGAGAGTGATATGACCTTTATTTATACAAGGTCATCTAGCCTAATTCGTCCACTTTAATTTGTCAACAAAAAAGCATAAGAGGACGGAACCTCTAATTTTTCTCTACAATTCACAAATATGAAATAACATTATATTAAAATCCCCCTTAGGGGTGACGACATGCCCTAAAAGGTGACGTTAGGCGTCCAAGAGAGACTTTGAGCCTCTAAGTGAAATATGTTGGGCCTCCAAAGGCCATGTGTCACCTTGTCATGTGCTAGAGTGACCAACAATACATCTATATCCATCAATCACATCATATCACCACCATCATCATCAAAACCTCACCATGACCCCATCAGAAAGGTTACGTCAAGGGATAGGGTATGACGTCCTACGCCTCCCAAAGCCAGTGTTTAGGTGCAAGGGGCCACAATGTGATCATCTCATGTTTTTCATGTGCCTCCAAAGTCAATGTTAATCTTCCCAAGTGTGCAATGAGTGGGGTAACATCACCCAACATGTGGGCTTCAATCCCCTATGAAGGTCCAAGTGACCTAGTTCCTCCATGGAAAAGATTTCACCTGGAAAGGTTCTGCAAAGACAAACAAGTACGCCCTCCAAGGGTCCACAAGTCACATGTATCATGCCAAGTAATCCATATCTAATAAAATAACCACCCAAACATTTGCATCAAATCCCCCCTTTTATAAACAAATACTGAAAGAGCTTATGCAAATTGCCAAATTTAAGTATTAGAGGGTTGTCATGGTACCCTATTGGGTAGGTCATTCCTCAATTCAAGGAGTGTTTCCCAAGAAGAACTTTTCTAAGTCATGTAAAAGAGTATGAGGTGGATGGGGGTGTGACTTTTGGGCATGGGTTTTCTTGACATAAAAGGGATCATATTGTTTCATTTATGGGTTCCTTTGTAGAGGGTGTGTTGCATCCTCATTTGCAATGCAACCTTTTTCCAAGCCCTGTATTTTCTATTAATTGACTAGATTCCAAAGCATTGAGTGTTATGTGCAATGGAAAGTAAGGATCACCACAATTCCCCTTGAATATAGGAACACATAGAGTGTCATGTGCAATGAAAGTAAAAGCCATTGCAAAATGCATTCCCTCAACAAGCAGGACATTTATTAATTATGTGTTTTGTTTTAAAGGTCCTTTATTTTTATGGATAATCATTTCATTTCTCTTAGTACCTTAAGCTGAGCGTCTAGAGGATAATATACAACTTTTATATGTTTCCATCTACAAGGACCTTTAGCCCCTTCTTCCCATGAAATGAGGTACAAGCCCTTCTTGGGTCAATATGCCCAAAAACCCAAAAGGTGAGGAAACGAAATGGAAGAAGTGTGGAAAATGATAAGTAAGTGTGGGAATCATACGATGACACTTCAAGGAGACCCCTAGTAGTAAACCTTTTCCCAAGGGTGCCCCAATTACTAGGACAACATGTCAACCACCAAGGTGAAATGAGGCAAAAGGCATAATTTCCAAGAAAACATTTTCAAAGTCAAGAAAGGACCCTCTACAACATGTTCAAATGCTTCAATTATTAGAATGACACTTACCATGAGACCAAACTTGTTACCTCATGTAACAAGACATGTTGTCCTCTGTGGGCCAAGCTAGTGTGGTGGACATTGTTGTTGTCAATTGATGGTGATGTGTGACTAGAGGAGGGGCTTTGTCTGCTCATCTGGATCTTGACACTCCATGTCTGCAACCTATGGGCCTCGAGACATCATCTCCTTAGTTACCACTAGAAATGAGGGTAACAGGTCTTAGCACCTTTTGCCTTCTCTTTAATTTTTATTTTCTCTATTTTGTCTCTTGTTTAGGTCCCCCTCCTCCCAACCCCAACAAAAACGATGTTCTATATTTAGGATAGATTGGTAAAATTATAGTTAAGGGTTTGTTTAAGTTAATGCTTCCCTCTAATGATGTGTTATTTGCAATAGAAATCTAAAAAAACAACAATATGTTGACTAGGAGGAATTATTTGAAGTACATGCACAACTTGTTAGAATATGGTGTAAAAAGATGAAATGTAGGAAATAAAATTAACTTTTGGAATATATAACTTTTATTTCTGGAAAAATTGTATAACTTGGAAAAATTCATGTTCTTATAATAGTGTATGTTACTTTCCTCTAAATATAATGCATATGTTTGTGTTAAGACGTTGATTTAGCACCTAAAAGATGGAATTTATTGAAACAAAATAGCATAGTTGTAGATAATAATTAGTTCTTATGCACCGGTATTTAATATTTTTCAATGTTATTTTTATATTTTTACTAAATCAATAAAGTCAATGAAGCCCTAAACTTACAAGGTCAAGCATTAAGATTGAGTTTGAAGGTCTTGATTTGTACTTGTGAACCATATATATATTTTTTTTCCAAATGGGCGAGGCAATAAAAAGTTACAATAAAAACAAAAGACCTATCTATTTTAGAATTATGATACATATAAAAATAAAAATGAATAAAAAATAGAAAACATATTTATTTCCTTTATGTGTGTGTGTGTGTGTGTGTGTGTGTGTGTGTGTGAACAATGATGAATATGTGGACCATATTTAAAAATCTCGTTGAAAATAGAGATAATAATAGGGAGATGGAAAATGAGTGTTTTTGTTTATGCAACTAAAACCACCAAGTTTGTATCTCTAAAGCTCAAACCAAAGCACCCAACTCATCCAAGACGTAGAGGAAAATACACAATCCCACATATTTTTTTGAATTTACAAAAATGTGTGCATGTTATTAACACACGTGCATTATTTTTACAAAAAATAAAAACCATGTAAAACTTTGTCACCCTGACACATTTCAAAAGGAAATATTTAGCACTAAAACCTTCTTTTAGGGGAAGAGGACCTATTTTCCTCTCCCATGCCTAGTCAAGGCCCCTAGACCCACCCCTTTTGCGCAAAACCAGCTAATGGCTCCTAAAATACCACTCAAGGTGAAAGACCACACAAAGAAGGCATGTGTTGTGATTGGAGGCCTTGTTCACAACACCTGAGACCTAGAAGGTTCATTTTCTTGCAACAAGCCCCTAATTTTCTTTTTAACTATGGTTTAGGCCCCTAGACCCTCACTATTTCCCAAAACCAATTAATGGCAACCATATCCCACTTAGAGTCAAAATATCCCATAAAGGGTCTTATGTGGTGTTTCAACGCATGTTTCACAACACGTGAGCCCAATAAGATTTCTTAAACACCTAAGGCCCTTGTTATCCTTACTTGATCATTTTCAAGAGCCAAAGACCCATCAGTCTTACTGGAAACATCACAATGTCCCTTAATAAACCACTCATAGTTGAAAGATCCCCAAGAAAGTGAAAGTTTATGTATTGTGGGGTTTTTTCATGGCGATTGAGCCTAAGAAGTGTCATTTAGGGCATAAGGCCCTTTTTATACTCCCCTAACCTTGGTTAGACCTTGAGACCTAATCTTGGTTAACAACTAACCTAGTCATGGCACCCATAGTGCATTTTATTTGGTAGATGAAGTGAAGGGGGAAAATAGCTTAGATTGGTTAGAGTGTCACGCCAGTAGTGTGAGGACCTTTAAACCTTTTGGGAGAGGAGAAAAATTAGTTATTTTAACCTCGAAAAGACTCCAAACCTATTGGTATTAGCATGCTTCAGCACAAATCATTCTACTCCATATATGTGCATATGTTATTTTTTCATTCCCCTTCCTCGCTTCTCTTGGAATCAAAAGAATGAGGGAAAATATGAGATTCTTCCCACCCACACCTTAAGATTGAAAAGGCTCTTAATAAATTGGAGGTGATTGATACCCTACAACAGTCATGTTTTTTCATTCAAGGACTCATCCATGGTGCTTGAACCTGAGAAGCAAAGATTGAAAACGCTCTTAAGAACTTGGAGGCGATTGATACCCTACAACGGTCATATGTTGTGATTCAATGACTCATCCGTGGTGCTTGAACTTGAGAATCAAGGTTTATGGATGGAGGCTCATGTTTCCTCCCTTAACTATGTCAAACACCAGAGACAGATCCATGATGACTAAGACCTCGTAATGGCACCCATACTTAACTCAAATGCAAAGGAATCCATGTAGAGGGATCGTGTCATGGTTTCTATGTGATGATGGTGCTTAAGCTAAATAAGGTTCAATTAGGGGATAAGGTCATGGTTTCCCCTTTGACCATGTTTATACCTCAACACTCATTTCTAATGCACAAAACATAGTCATGGTGTTTGTATCCCACTTAGAGGCTAAATACCCCCTACATAGTTCTTGTGTGTTGGTTTGAGAACTTGTTCAAGGCTATTGACCTCAAGAAGCTTCAATAATATCCCAAGGCACATGCTTTAATTCTTTGAACATAGTCAAGGCCCCATGACATATCCATGGTCCCATGTGGTGGTCCAAGGACACGCTCATGGTGCTTGAGCCTGAGAAGCTATGTTTAGGGTCAAGGTTTTTGTTTCCCTCCCGCAACCACGATCAATGAATTGAGGCTATCATTGCCCTACCACAACTATTGTTAAAGCCATAAGATCCATCCACGGTGCACAAATCATCTTAATGGCACTCATAATGAACTCATAATCCAAAATCCCCCTAGTGAGGGCTTGTGTCATGGTTTCTAGGTGTTGTTTATGGAACTTAAGCTCAATAAGTTTCAACTAAAGCTTAAGGCCCTTATTTCCCCCCTTGACCATGTTTAGGTGTCAAGACCCATTTCTAGTGCATAAAACCTACTTATGGCACCCATATCCCACCCAAAGGCTTGCAAAGAACCTCGACAAAGGAAGTGTGTTGGTTCAAAGACTTATCCAAGGCTCTTGAACCTGATAAGATTCAACAATATCTACAAACACTTATTTTCCTTCCTTGACTACGATTAAGGGCTCATGAGCCCTCCTTAGTACACAAAATGCCCTAATGCCATCCATATCCAACTATGATGTCAAAGACCCCTAAAGAGGGCTTGTGTTGTGGTTTTCAGGTTTTGTTTATGGTGATTGAGCTCGAGAAGCTACATTTAGGGTTGAAGGCCCAAGTGTGCTCCTCCACTAGCCACAACACTTTAGCTCAAGAAATTTCATTTATGGCTTAAGCCCCTTGTTTCCCACCTTGACCATATTTAGGTATTGACACCCATTTCTAGTGCACAAAACCTACTCATGGCACTCACATCCCACTTGAATGTTAAAGAACCTCAACCATGGACTCGAGAACCATTCCTAGTGTGGGCCCAAGACATATTCCTATTTAGGGAATGTGTTGTTGTTTAATCATGGCACCTATATCCCTCTAGTAAGATAAATATAACCTACAAGAGTCATATGTGGTGATTCAAAGAGGTATTTAACACTTTATCCTAAGAAGATTCAATTAGGGCACAAGGCACTTATTATCCTCCCTTGACCTTGGTTATATCTTGTGATCAATTCTTGGCTCACAACTAACCTAGTCATGGTCCCATATCTGACTTGGAGGTGAGTGATACCCTACAAAGGTCATATGTGGTGGTTCAAGGACTCATCCATTCCATTGAACCTAAGAACTCAAGACCCATCTATGATGTCGAAGACCTCATGATGGTGTTCATAATCAACTCGAATGCCAAAGACTTTCTGGAGAGGATGTGTGTTGTGTTTTCTATGTGTTGATCATGGCAGTTGGGCTCAAGAAGGTTCAATTCAGGCTTAAGGCCATTGTTTCCCTCTTGACCATGTTTATTCCTCAACACCGTTTCCAGTGTACAAAACCTACTTATGGTGCCTATAGCCATTTTGAATGCCAAACACCCCTTACAAAGTTCCCATGTGTTTGGTTCAAGGACTTGTTTATGGTTCTTGAGCTTGAGAAGCCTCAACAAGAGCATAAGATTATTAAGCTCATCAATTAGGTTTCTAATTTCATCTAAACATTGATTAATTTCCATGTATGGGTCTCATGGGGGTGGTTGGCAGTTACGGTTTGTATTCGAATCTGGGTTTTTCTCCGTCCTAGCAAAAAAAACAATGTGTTTAAACAATAACAAAAGAATTTTAAAAACTATTTAAATTTGTATCATTTAACAAATATAAAAAAGAAATTTGAATAAAACCTACCTCGAAATGAGAACTCCTCTATTGGAAAGGATGAATTCTAGCGATACCAACCTCCTGCATGGTTGTCCTCGTGATATCCAGGCTAAATCAACAAGAAAACATGCATGGGTTGGAGAAAAGAAGGAGAAGAAATGTCATGGGTAGGAGAAAATGAATGGAAAGGAGGAGTCTCATATTTTTTTGTTTAATGTTTTTAGAGAGAGGAATGTGCATGCATCGAGAAAATGAATGGAAAGGAGGAGTCTCATATTTTTTTGTTTAATGTTTTTAGAGAGAGGAATGTGCATGCATCAATAACATGTGTGTGTTTTTTAATGTGAGTACATTTCTAATGTGTGTGCATTTGAACATGCACATTTCTAATGTGTGTGATTTTGAACGCATGCACATTTCTAATGTGCATAC
>JASDQU010100961.1:505597-517871 GCA_032191745.1 Picea mariana | reverse complement strand
TATTGATTATGACATTAAATTTAGATATTATATGTACATTTCAACATATAGAGCATTAAAGGTTGATGTTTATTATTTACTTGTAATTGTGTAATTAAATTTGATAAATTTGAAAATGATAAGAAAGTGGGTTGTATGAGCTTTTTGTTAAGTTTCTTCTTGTACTTTTTCTTTGTTTATTGTGAAATGAATTTGAGCTTTCATGGATGTTGGTCTTTCATTAGATAGGGCAACTAGCCATTAAGGTTTCTTTGGCAAAAACATAAACATATTAACCATTGAGGATCAACTACTAGCTATGTTCTTAACCTCTAACCTTAACTTAGGTGGGTTTACATAATTTTAGAGCAAGTTTGTGAAGAGGATTTAAAGCATACACCTTATAGAATATAATGGAATTTTTTTATCTACGTTTGTGGATTATGATAAAATAAAATATATTGTGTTCATATTGTCTAGAAACCAAGTAGGATCTTAGATTAGGAATTCATCAAAGAGATTCACAATATAGATTATGGATTGGGATGGTAGGTGTAGAGTCATCATAGTCTCTAAAAGAATCACTGAAACTTCTTTCAGATGGAGACTTGGAGTTTTGCCCAACAATCAAGCAGAAGTTTATGCATTATGGCAAGGATTGAAAATAGCTAAAGGTTCGTGTGTTTGATCGTTGGTTGTTATAGGAGACTTCAAGACAATCATCAACCATATGGTTTTCAACTCTGTGTCGGTTGACAATCCATTGCAACAGAGCCTACATTTTCACTATCAATTCAAAAATTTATGAGATAGAACAATAGGTCACTTCTCAGATAGCATAAATTATGGGGTCTCTAGTGGAACTGAAGCAACAACTGGTTGTACTGAAAGAAAAATGTAATCTTCTCATAAACTTGGTCCCCAATATGAGCAAGGGAGATCAATATGGGGCCTCTAATCAAAGACTTTCAGTTAATTCTACTCGAGGGGAGCCAAAGGAAGACAAAATGGTGCACRAACTTAYYGAAGATATGGAAATTGTGAAGCAAGAACCTGAYCTTTTGAGTATAKGTGTAGAAGAMGCAKCTAGTCRTTATGTCTTTTTCTAATTATCATGTTTTTCAGGGTTGTTGAATTTTAGGYTTATATATAGTGTCAAGAAATACTAGGAAGTCATGTTTAAGGACAAAGACAAACTCTGCTAMAGGAATGTAGTAGGCATTTTTTTGGTTTGTTTAGAATTAGGTTTGAAAACTTGTGGAATAGAAATGGATGTAATCTCRTTGTAGCCTCAACTGCAGCCTTTATTAATATAAATTTTCCCAATTATGGTTTAAAAAAGATTATCTCRATTATAATGTCCAATAATGTCTATATTCAATCCACCCATCGAGTGTATCTCCCAAATTTCACTTGCTCTTCAAAATTTCACCTAGTGTCCTTGGTGTGGAATAACTCAGTAGGTGTGTGTATACCAGAAAGTTGGATGTATAAGCACAAATTTATGGGTGCATTGTGTATATAATAAAATAGTATGTGTCACATGTTAATATTGGTGTTTTGGAATTGTTTTTACAACCATATACTCTCCTCTTATGTATTATTGTAGATTGGTTGTGAGAGTTGGTTTACCATAACATATAAGTACAACATARAGGGAGTAGTGTCTCTTACTATGGTTGATTGGTTACGAGGTGAGTGTGTGTAACACCCCGGGTTTTCAACCCCCATTTTAAATAATGTATTGTTACAATGCTGAGAGGTCAGAGCGCCCAAACAATTATTAAAAGGCCAATGTGCCCAAGACATGTAATGTTTTCGATCATTATTAATAATAGATACATCGCTGCCTGCTAGATGAACAAGGACTAGAGTTATAGAGGGCTATGATTCCACAAGAGAGAGGACTTGAGGGGATAAGTGTTTGTTCTTGTTTTAATTACCCTTTTTGTCTAAGGGAGGGGATCGGTTACATGAGCTTCTTGGGGAAGGCCAGGAGGTTCTTGATTCCCCACGAAGTTACTTAAACCCACCTCTGGTCTGATGGGGGGATTGGGACTAATGGCATGTTCGTTGATTGTCTATTCGTTCAATTGCTCACTCGCTCATTCACCGCATCTCTACCTATCACTCATTCATCCATCCTCATCTGCGTCTTGGCTGGGAAAGGGAACCGAACTGTTGAATATTAGCCACGGTATTGTTGGCTGTAGTGGTCGCTGGTGTGATCCAGCCGTGACTTGAGGCCTGCATGTCTGAGATGCATTGGCCTGCGTCTAGTGTTGTTCATAGCTGTGAGTCCTAAGATTTCCAACATTGAGATTCTGGACCAATTGCATTGAAGCCCAAATAAGGAGAAGGACTTCTTGAGGGACTACGTGGTAGAGAAGGGTGGAGGTTCGTTCTCTCAGGTGGTGCAAGTTGGGTAGAAGAGAGCTGGGTACTTGGACTGTTGTGAGTGCTGGAAAAGCCTGTGAGAGCTTGAGTGCTGACTGTTTTGGGAAGCTAAGTAACTTTGTGGAACCGTCCTTGTCGATTCATAGCCCTGGCTCGGGGGTGACACTACTATTGAGATTTGGAGCAGTAGTGTCTACAATTGGGTGGAACGTTCTTGGTCTGCAGCCAATTGGTGTCATCTTTCATAAAGATAAGTGCTCTCTTTTATGGTATTAGTCACATGTATATGAATGTATTTCCGTTGTGTATTTAATTATCGGTTAATTGAATCTTTAAAGTATGCATGCTTATTGGTTATTGTTGTGCATGTCGTTAATCTCTTTTCTTTTATGCATCCTTATTAATTTAAAAAGGTATCGCTAAGAGAAAGAAGTCCAAGGGTGGGCTTGAAGGTGGCGTACCCTGGCCTGTGGGTGGCTGGGTATGTTACAGTTTGGTATCAGAGCTTCTAGTTGAAACACCAGGCAGGTATGGGATAGGTCTGTTGGTCAAAGTCTTGTGGTTGAGATCGAACTCTGACCGTGAAGTTGAAAAGCTCAAGAGGAATGGCATTGCAGAGTCTGCGCGACAGATAGATCATCAGAGACCCATTGTAAGGGGTTCGAAGGATCGTGACCGTCCCCTTCGAATTTGGGAGCGATCACCACTGTAGGATCAGGAGAGATCTGGGATCGTTGGATCAGAGGACAGGAGAACAAGGGTCGTTCGATGAAAAGGAAGCAAGTGTTAAGTCACAACCGTCAGATCTCATTGGAGAGAGATATCAATGGCCAGCAGGCATTGCGGGGAACCGAGTTGCATGGGAGTTAATTCCCCAAGGCGGTCCCACAATCCAAACCATGGTTTCACATACGAGTTATGTGTCAGCGTCAGGAGAATTGCGGGGCAAAAGGTGGGTTACTCCAAACCGTCGATGCGCGCCCCCGCAAATTGAAAGGAATTAAGTGATGTGACATGTTAGTGCTCGAACATAGAAACTCCATATAGCTGAAGTAGCTGGGAACCGTCGATTTGTAGGAGGACACGCGTCGATCGATCGTGTACTCCTGATAAAACACTTTGGGGAAAATCGAGCGAGAAGTTGAGAATTGAGATTTTCGGACCCCGGAGTCCTGAAGTAAAACATAGCCTTCAGATTAAGGGAGACACGTGGTGACATATTGGCCAGTTCGGAAATTCAGAGTTCAGGAGAATTGGAAGTGTGATAGTGTGGAAACTCTCGAAGCCCGAAGTCCCGAAGCCCGAAGAGCCGAAGTGGTGGGGCACGAAGACGTCACTTAAAGGTGATGTGGACCTCGGAGTTTCCGAAGTGATGTGGCTTGCAGACGTCACCTGGAATGAGGTGGGAACATGGGATGTGTACCACGTGTCAGTAAGTTTTGAGCAATTGGAGTATTGAAAAGTCAGTTAGAACGTGAGACGTGTTCCCTGCCTGATTGGGCCATGTGTCCGCTTCTAGTATTTCTCCACATGGCGACAGATCGTGCAGTCCGAAGACTGGGCACTCCAGAGGGAAAAGATGTGATAGGTTGTGTTGGGTCAAAAAATCCCAAAGGCCGGAGTACATATCGACCGTTGATCCCAAAAGACACGCGTTGAAAGATCGTTGACTTCAGGTGAAAGCACTCCGGAAGAAAGTGTAGGTGGAAAGTTTGAAACTTTCGAAGCAATTCACAGCCACTGATCTATGGGAGGACACGTGTCGACAGATCTTGAACTTCGGGTACGGATTAGGGAGAAAAATGGGGTCGAAAGCACCAAACTCTCGAAGCGCAGAGTCCTGAAGTGGATCTTGATCCCATAAGCAGTCCATAGGTGTCTCTTATTAGGAAACAAAGAAGGAAAGATGAGGTAGAGAGTTTTCAAGGAGAGTTGAGGAAGCTCAAGCCACCTTCCTTCGATGGTGAAAGAGAAAGGGAAGATGATGTCGAAGCATGGTTTCTTGGACTCCAGAGATATTTCTAGTTTCATAACTATTCATCAAACCTGGAAGCTAGGATTGCCACCTACCATTTACACAGAAAAGTTGCAATGTGGTGGGACCAACTGAAGCAAGTGGAACATGTTAATGAAAGTAGAATCACTTGGAAACAATTCAAGAAGTACTTCCAGAAGGAGTACCTCTTAGAGCATTTCTATGACAAGAAAATGCAGGAGTTCTTGAACTCAGGTTGGGAAGCATGACTATGGTAGAGTACGAGAAGAAGTTCTTTGGATTGTTAAAGTATGTCAGGTTGATTGGTGATGAGAAAGTGAAAATACAGAGATTTCTAAGTGGACTGCCATCCTTTTATAAGGAAAAGATCAAGTATGATGAGCCCAAGACCTTGACTGAAGCCATCAGGAAGGCTAAATACATGTATGAGCAAGGCTATGGAAGATAATCTCTGCAGAAATCTTGGAAGGACAAGAAGAATGAGAAGTCTGATCAGAGGAGGAAAGGATTCAAACCTCCCTTCCATAGGAATGAGCCTAATAGAAATCGTCAATATCAGTACGTTACGAGGGAATCCAAGAAAGAAGATTCCTTGGGAAAAAGGGGAAGACCACCAATCCAATGTTGGGGATGAAAGGAAGATCACCTGTACAAGAATTACCCACACAAAAAAGACAGATTGAGGAATGTGCACAACATCCAAGAGGCTACAACAGTCGAAGATATGGGAAAAATATATGCATCTTTAGATGATCGACAAGCAGAGTACCAGTCCAATATGATTGAGGTGGAAGGTAAGATCATAAATTAGCATGTTTCTATTTTGATTGATTCATGAGCAAGTCATTGTTACATTAATCCTAAAATAGTGGATAGATTACATTTGGAGAAAAGTAAGCTTGGAAAATCAAGTTTGGTTCAGTTAGCCACTAGAACCAAAAGGAGAATCCATGATATGGTCAGAAGTTGTTCCATAAGTCTTAATGGCGTGAATACTAGTATTGATCTAAATATCATACCACTAGGGTCTTATGATATTCTGATTGGAATGGATTGGTTGGACAAGCATCATGCTATCCTAGATTGTCATAGCAAGACATTTACCTGTCTCGATGAAGATGGAAATCGAAACACTGTGAAAGGAGTTCCAAGACCGATCTCTATAAGGGAGATTTCAGCCTTAGATCTAAAAAGATGTTTTAGGAAAGGATGTCAATTGTATGCAACTCACGTGGAAGAGCCAGAAAATATAAAGGGGCCAAGCCTTGAATATTTCTCGGTACTACAGGAATTTGAAGATGAATTCCAAGGAATACCAGGGTTTCCACCAAGAAGGGAGATATATTTTTCAATCGATTTAGTGCCTGAAGCTACCCCGGTGTCAAAAACACCTTACAAAATGAGCACACCAGAGTTAAAAGAATTACAAATGCAGTTGGAGGAGCTGTTGAAGAAAGGGTACATACGCCCAAGTGTTTCACCTTGGGAAGCACCAATATTTTTGTCAAAAAGAAGGATGGAACCTTAAGGCTGTGTATTGACTTTCGATAACTAAACAATTGTACCATAAAGAACAAGTATCCTCTACCCAAAATTGATGACCTCTTTGATCAGCTAAGGGGAGCAAAGATATTTTCAAAGATTGCCCCGAGGTCACGATACCATCAGGTAAGAATCAAGGAAGAAGACATTCATAAGACAACCTTTAGGACCAGGTATGGACATTATGAATTTGTAGTGGTGCCTTTTGGACTGACCAATGCATCAACTGTCTTTATGTGCTTAATGAATGGCATATTCAGAAATTATTTGGATAAGTTTGTCATAGTATTACTGGATGAAATACTTATCTATTCTAAGTCTGAAGAGGAGCATGAGCATCACTTAAGACTGGTATTTCAAGTGATGAGAGAACATCAGTTGTATGCCAAGTTGAGTAAGTGCTCTTTTTATCAACAACAAATCCATTACTTGGGACACATTATAATAGAGCAGGGCATAGCAGTAGACCCAGAAAATATTGAAGCCATTAGAGGATGGCCAACACCCAAAAATGTGGCAGAAGTCAGATCTTTTATGGGATTAGATGGTTACTACAGAAGGTTCATAGTAGAGTTCTCTAATATTGCTCATCCCATCACTTCTTTGCAAAAGAAGGGAACTAAATTTGAGTGGACGCCTAAGTGTGAAAATAATTTTAATTTGTTAAAGGAATTACTTACTAGTGCACATGTGTTAAAGACTGTTGACCCAAATGAAAGTTTTGTGGTATGTACATATGCATGTAAGGAAGGACTTGGGGGAGTCCTCACGCAAAATGGACATGTCATTAGTTATGAGTCCAGAAATCTTAAGGAACGTGAGAGGAACTATGCCACGCACGACTTGGAACTTGATGCCATTGTCCATGCCTTGAGGATGTGGAGGCATTACCTCATGGGGAAGAAATTCGAATTAAGGACAGACCACATTGCCCTGAAGTATCTTTTTGAACAACCGACCTTGAATGTCAGGCAAACCAAATGGCTGGAACTTTTAAGTGAATATGACTTCGATATCGAGCATATCAAAGGAAAGGAGAATAAAGTTGTTGATGCACTTAGTAGAAGAGTGCATCTCATGCATGTTACTGCTGTCAGTATGCATCAGTCAGACTTGAAGAGAAGAATTTTAGATGGTCTTGCTACAGATTAGCATTAGCTACAGGTAAAGGAAAACTTACAGCAATGAGATGTACAACAAAAAATAAAGGAGTATCAGATAAAAGAAGATGGATTACTCATGCATAAAAATAGAATCTATGTTCCTAGTTTTGGAGAACTGAGGAATTTGGTACTAAAGGAAATGCATGATGTTCCTTATGTTGGACATCCCAGTTACCAGAAAACAATTACAGCAGTAAGAAGCCAATTCTTTTGGCTGGGAATGAAGAAGGATGTTTTTTATTACATCGCTCGATGTATGGAATGTCAAAAGGTGAAGGCTAAGCATAGGCACCTAGAGGGTTTGTTGCAACCATTGCCAATCCTAGAGAAGAAATGGGGAGTGATCATTATGGATTGCATCATAGGATTACCCAGAACGAATAAGAAACATGATTCAATCATGGTGGTCGTTGAAAAATTAACAAAGGCTTCTCATTTTGTGCCTGTGAAGACAACACATACAATGACTGATATTGCAGAAATTTTCATGAAGGGAATTGCTAGGTTGCACGGGATACCTAAGACAATTGTCTCGGACAAAGGTACAAAGTTTACCTCCAATTTCTGGAGGGGATTGTTTAAAGGATTTGGCACAAATCTAAACTTTAGCACAACATATCATCCCCAGACAGATGGGCAAACAGAGAGGGTCAACCAAATAATTGAAGACATGCTGAGAATGTATGTGATGGATAAGCCATCTAAGTGGGAAGATTACTTACACTTGGTTGAGTTTGCATATAATAATGGGTATCAAGCTTCATTGAGAATGATCCCATTTGAAGCCCTATATGGTAGGAAATGCAATACTCCAGTGAGATGGGACAACCCAACAGATAGAGTGGTACTTGGGCCGGAGTTGCTAAAGGATATGGAAGACCAGGTGGTTAAGATCAAGCAGAATTTGAAGGCATCTCAGAATAGACATAAAGTTTATGCAGACAAGAACATGACAACTAGAGAATTTAAAGTAGGGGAGCATGTGCTTCTGAAAGTGAAGCCCAAGAAAATTTCTTTGAAATTGGGTAGTTGTACAAAGTTGGCAGCCAGATTATGTGGTCCATTTGAAATATTGGACAGGATAGGGCCAGTTGCATACATGCTTGCATTGCCTGCTTCCATGAATGTTCATAATGTATTTCATGTCTCTTTACTAAAGAAATATGTACATGATCCTAACCATGTTATTGATTGGCATCTGATTCAGGTAGAGACGGAGGGAGATTTCCAGGTTCAACCAGTGTGGGTAATGGACATAAAAGTCAAAATGCTATGGAATCGAGTTATAGAGCTGGTAAAAGTTCAGTGGACCTACTACGGCCCTGAAGATGCTACCTGGGAGCATGAAGATGCCATGCGGGCAGAGTACTCGCAACTTTTTGAATAAATTTTGAGATGTTGATCTCTATTTTGTATGTGCACTAAGGACAGTGCCAAAATAAGGGGGAGGGGATGTAGCACCCTGGGTTTTGAAACCCCATTTTAAATAATGTATTGTTACAATGATGAGAGGCCAGAGCGCCCAAACAATTATTAAAAGGCCAAAGTGCCCAAGACATGTAATGTTTTCGATCATTATTAATAATAAATACATCGTTGGCTGCTAGACAGATAAGGACTAGAGTTATAGGGGGATATGATTCCACAAGAGAGGGAACTTGAGGGGATAAGTTTGTGTCCCTGTTTTAATTACCCTTTTTGTCTAAGGGAGGGGATCGGTTACGTGAGCTTCTTGGGGAAGGCCAGAAGGTTCTTGATTCCCCACGAAGTTACTTAAACCCGCCTCTGGTCTGATGGGGGGTTTGGGACTGATGACATGTTTGATGATTACCTGTTCGTTCAATTGCTCACTCGCTCATTCACTGCATCTCTACCTATCACTCATTCATCCATCCTCATCCGTGTCTTGGCTGGGAAAGGGAACCAAACTGCTGAAGATTAGCCACAATATCGTTGGTTGTAGTGGTCGTTGGTGTGATCCAATCGTGACTTGAGGCCTACATGTATGAGATGCGTTGGCATGCATCTAGCATTGTTCACAACTGCGAGTCCTGAGAGTTCCAGCATTGAGATTATGGGACCATTTGCGTTGAAGCCCAAATAAGGAGAAGGATTGCTAGAGGGACTGCGTGGCAGAGAAGGGTGGAGGTCCGTTCTTTCAGGTGGTGCAAGATGGGTAGAAGAGAGCTAGGTATTTGGGTTGCTGTGAGTGCTAGAAAATCTTGTGAGATCTTGAGTGCTAACTATTTTGGGAAGCCAAGTAACTCTGTGGAACCGTCCTTGTGGATTCATAGCCCTGGCTCGGGGGTGACACTGCTATTGAGATTTGGAGCAGTAGTGTCTACGGTTGGGTGGAACGTCCTTGGTCTGCAGTCAATTGGTGTCATCCTTCATAAAGATAAGTGCTCTCTGTTATGGTATTAGTCACATGTATATGAATGTATTTCCGTTGTGTATTTAATTATCGTTTAATTGAATCTTTAGAGTATGCATGCTTACTAGTTATTGTTGTGCATGTTGGTAATCTCTTTTCTTTTATGCATCCTTATTAATTTAAAAAGGTATCGCTAAGAGAAACAAGTCCAAGGGTGGGCTTGAAGGTGGCATACCCTGGCCTGTGGGTGGTTGGGTATGTTACAATGTGCTTCCTTGTTTGGATTTCCCTTTGTCCTATGTGAAATGTGTTATGTGGATATGTATATGTAAAACAAAGATAACTCATCTTGTGAAGTCTTGGAAGTGTTTTTATGACTATAGAATATCCTTGCTCTCTCCTTATTATATATGCCACACTGCTCTCTACTTACTATCCCACATTGATGTAAAAGGTTGGTCACTAATACTAATACTTATATCACTAATAACAATCACACTAAAATGGCACTCTTATCAATATATTAATATATTACTTAATTTACCACAATTAATTGTTTTATTTTGTTACATATTTCTTCAGAATCGATAATGCTCATAACACTTATGTTAATAATGGAAACAATTTCCCTTATAATTGATAGCAAGGAGAGGCACATTTTCAATGTTGGTCTTAAGTGAAATATTTTTATATCAACTTTATATCACAATCATATCACAATTTCAAAATATTTATCACAATACCAACCTTCCTAACCTTCTAAGTCATTAAAACTATAGCAACCTTGGAAAGCTCCATTTAATGTTGTTCGAGCAAAAAAATAAAATTCTAAAGAAATCCAAGTAATCCCTTACCTTTCTTAAGGCCCGATAAACTAATTTTGGTCTCCATTCCAATATGAGGGAGATGTGCTTAACAGGGAGTTGACACATGACACTTTAAAAAAATATTGATGACCTAAAAAATATTTCAATGTCTACCATAAATAAAATATTTCAATGTCCACCCTAATCAAAATATTTCAGTATCAATTATATATATACCTAATATATAAGAACATTAGGTATATATAATATTGAAGACTAGATACCTAATGTATAAGAACAAGTTAAACAACATGGAAGACAAGAGGCTACCTAAAATTGCTTCCAAATCAAGTCATAACCACCATCGACTCAAGCGAGGATGGCATAAAGATGCCCGATCTTGGTTAAACTATTGGGGAATCATGGAAGAAACAATTTTGCAGAATAAAGATACTATTAAAAAAAACGTCAAATCAAAATTTAAGGAAAAAATGTGGTGTGATAAAGAGTTGGAGGAAAAAAGAAAATTAAGGTATTATAAAGATGTAATCAACCCTAATCTAGAAGATCAAAACTATCTATTTGTTTTGCCAAGTGTAAAGAAAAAAATAAGCATTGCTAAGATAAGAACAAATTCTCACGAGCTCCATAGTGAAACTAAGTGTTGGTCAATTCCTAAAACGCCATGGGATGAAAGAGTGTGTCACCTTTGTGACACTAAGAAGGTTGAAGATGAAAAGCATTTTCTCTTAGATTGTCCAGCCTATACCCATATTAGATCTCATTTTCAAAATATTGATCACACTACCAACCTTCCTAACCTCTTAATTCAAAAAAAGTATGGTGATCTTGGAAAGCTTCTCTTAATGCTTTTCGAGCACAGAAACAAAATTCTAAATATTCACAAGTAATTCCATGGTGCTTGAACCCGAGAAGAAAAGATTGAAAACGCTCTTAAGAACTTGGAGGCGATTGATACCCTACAGCGGTCATATGTTGTGATTCAATGACTCATATGTGGTGCTTGAACCTGAGAATCAAGGTCTATGGACGGAGGCTCTTGTTTCCTCCCTTAACTATGTCAAAGACTAGAGACAGGTCCATGATAACTAAGACCTCGTAATGGCACCCATACTTAACTCAAATGAAAAGGATTCCATGTAGATGGATCGTGTCATGGTTTCTACGTGATGATGGTGATTAAGCTAAAGAAGGTTCAATTAGGGGCTAAGGTCATGGTTTCCCCTTTGACCATGTTTATACCTCAACACTCATTTCTAATGCACAAAACATAATCATGGTGCTTGTATCCCACTTAGAGGCTAAATACCCCCTACATAGTTCTTGTGTGTTGGTTTGAGAACTTTTTCAAGGCCATTGACCTCAAGAAGCTTCAATAATATCCCAAGGCACATGTTTTAATTCTTTGAACATAGTCAAGGCCCCATGACATATCCATGGTCCCATGTGGTGGTCCAAGGACATGCTCATGGTGCTTGAGCCTGAGAAGCTATGTTTAGGGTCAAGGTTGTTGTTTCCCTCCCACCACCACGATCAATGGATTGAGGCTATCATTTCCCTACCAAAACTATCGTTAAAGCCATAAGATCCATCCACGGTGCACAAATCATCTTAATGGCACTCATAATCCAAAAATCCCCTAGTGAGGGCTTGTGTCATGGTTTCTAGGTGTTGTTTATGGAACTTAAGCTCAATAAGTTTCAACTAAAGCTTAAGGCCCTTATTTCCCCCCTTGACCATGTTTAGGTGTCAAGACCCATTTCTAGTGCATAAAACCTACTTGTGGCATCCATATCCCACCCAAAGGCTTGCAAAGAACCCCGACAAAGGAATTGTGTGTTGGTTCAAGGACTTATCCAAGGCTCTTGAACCTGATAAGATTCAACAATATCTACAAACACTTATTTTCCTTCCTTGACTACGATTAAGGGCTCATGAGCCCTCCTTAGTACACAAAATGCCCTAATGCCATCCATATCCAACTATGATGTCAAAG
>JASDQU010100961.1:402395-476815 GCA_032191745.1 Picea mariana | reverse complement strand
GGAAAAAATGTGGTGTGATAAAGAGTTAGAGGAAAAAAGAAAATTAAGGTATTATAAAGATGTAATCAACCATAATCTAGAAGATCAAAATTATCTATTTGTTTTGCCAAGTGTAAAGAAAAAAATAAGCATTGCTAAGATAAGAACAAATTCTCACGAGCTCCATAGTGAAACTAAGCGTTGGTCAATTCCTAAAACGCCATGGGATGAAAGAGTGTGTCACCTTTGTGACACTAAGAAGGTTGAAGATGAAAAGCATTTTCTCTTAGATTTTCCAGCCTATACCCATATTAGATCTCATTTTCAAAATATTGATCACACTACCAACCTTCCTAACCTCTTAATTCAACAAAAGTATGGTGATCTTGGAAAGCTTCTCTTAATGCTTTTCGAGCACAGAAACAAAATTCTAAAGAATCACAAGTAATCACTTACCCTCTTAAGGTCTGATAGACCAATTAGGTCTTAGTGGACGTTAATCATCATCATCATAATCATATATCTATATATAATTGAAAGTAAAAAGTTTCTTATAGTTAAAACATTTTAATGGTGTGTTGATCACTATGAAGGAGATGTGTAATTCCTTTCATGCATATAAAGAACCAACATAAATCCATCATTCCAATCTATCATGTACTAGAGGTGAAAACATTTTTTTAATTGAAAAAACTTGAAAAAAAAAATTGCACCTCCAGAAATTTGATTCCTAGCATGATAAATCCAAAATTAAAATAAATCTACCTTGATTATAAAACATAATAACAGTTTTATATGGTTACCTTGAAAACGTAAAGTGTTGTTGATATCCATGTCCGATGGATTTTATTAAGTCGAAAACTATTGTCTTGGTGGTTTTACAAAGTCATTGAATTAATTGTTTTATTTTGTTATTTTTTCCATACAAGTGATATCGATATTCCATGGATTTTATTATTCGCAAAACACCATTTGAATGAGAACTTAGTTAATGCTTGAACAACATCTCTAAATCTAGTCGTTTGTTGGCATGTAGAATTATAGTGGAATCTTGTGTCCATGGTTATCAGGGCTATCTTGAAAGTATTGATATTGGAGTTTTTCAAACACATTGTACTAGAACTGTTAATGGTGGAACACTCTGTTTGAATTCGGATCTTGATCATTTATTCTTAATCCATGGAGGACAAGTTATTCCCTACTTGGTCCAAAATTGTTGAACAATGCCTAGAAGAATATGATGTGAACTTAGTTATAGATTTAAGTTCACATGAAGTGGATAAACAATGTCAAAGCCTAGAAGAATATGATGTGAACTTAGTTATAGATTTAAGTTCACATGAAGTGGATAAACAATGTCAAAGATAAGGATGGAATGAGCTTCAAAAGGAAAATGGCACACCTTTGTGGAGGCTAGTAGTGGAGCAATTTCATGATACAGTTGTTAAAATACTTTTGGCAATAGCTGGGATTTCATTTATTCTTTCCTACTTGCGTGATAATGTGCCTTATGAGGAGAATTAACAGCCTATGTAGAGCCCCCGGTCATTCTCTTAATTCTCATCCTTAATGCCATTGTTGGAGTATGGCAAGAGAATAATGCTAAGAAGGCTTTAGAAGCTCTTAAAAAAATGCAATGTGATCATGCAAAGGCCTTTGAGAGATGGACATTATGTTCTAGATCTTCCAACTAGAGAACTTGTTAAGGAGATAAGGAGTTATAGTGGAACTAAGGCTGGGAAACAAGGTTCCTACAGACATGCGAATTCGAATTATGTCCCTCGAGACATCAACGCTTAGGATGGAGCAGAGCTCCCTTATTGGAGACAGCATGTCTGTGATTAAAAAAACATATTCAATGTCATGGACCCAACCCCCTCTTTTATCATTATTGAGGTGATGGAGTACTGCAGAGCAACTCCAAATTGGTCTACCATCATTATGTAATGCCCCCAAGATATCTTCCTTGGCCATTTGGCGCTATCCACAAGGTTACTTTGCCTCCCAAGATATCTTCCTTGGCCATTTAGCTCTATCCACAAGGTTACTTTGCCTCATAAACAATATGTGATGACAAATTTAACCTCTAATAGCAATACAAGATAAAACTCATATGCAAATATAAAATAGCAGAAAAAATAACAATGCATATTCATAATTCCTTCATGACCCATTAAACTCAACGTATTAACAAAACAAAAAAGCATTCCATAAGAAAATGTTCATGAATACTTATCTGCAATAAAGTCATGTCCACCAAACAAGTTGCTAAGAAGAGATTTTCCACCCAGCCATAGGAATCAGCTATGGATTCCACCCCCAAGCCAGACCATGATACCACAAGACGAAGGAACCTCCTATGGCACTCTAAGATCACTCAACCCAACCCATTACTCTCATGACAAGCCTATCTGGTCACTATAAAACTCTCCAGGCCCTCTTCCAACACTCAGACCAACCATGGCATTTTTTTCCACTACCCCACAAGAAGACCCACTCCTTTGCTCAATAGTCCCTCGGAGTGTTATTCCCTTTCAGTGCTCTTCTATGTGTAGAAAGAGCCCAATTTGTTATCTTCCTTCTAATAATAACCTGAGATACTACATAATTGACCTTTGATAGTTAATGAGCAGCGATAATAGGGTTACAAGTTCGAAGGTATTTCTCTTAGCTACTGTGGGCATTCCAGGCTTGGTATTTCTCTCCAACCATCCCATCTGCTTCCACATTTTCAATAGCAAGCTTACAAAACTTTTATGGGCTCTTACTAGCCATAAACACAAGGGAAAACTCTTGCCATTTCCAGCCACAACAACCATCATAACAACCATGAAAACCAAGAAGAAACAACCCCATGACAAAGAGAATAGAAGACATTTTCTTGCATGAGATATCCCTTTTTTCCCAAGGATATGACAAATATGACACTTGTACTTGGTTCACTTGTACAAGACGAAGATTGATGCGAAGGATGTAAGGAAGCATGGGAAAGAAAGGACAGTACTTCCAAAGGACAATGACAAGGTCGAATCAGCCAAAAGCCCCATTTTCTCTTTAGAAACATTAAGCACCATGCAGTGAGCCAATCATTGGCTCACTGCCTAGTGCATCTTGTCCGTTAGATGATAAATAACAGATAGGATGCACCAGGCAGTGAACCAATGATTGGCTCACTGCATGGTGTTTAATATTTCCGTTTCCTCCTCTTCCCCTATTGTGTTATGATAGTCTCCTTGTTGCTCCATCAAGAAACCATTTTGGTGGATATTATACTATTATGTATTTTTCATTTTTACACGCTTTTACAAAACCATAAGCATCTCATGGAAAATATACTCACCGCATTGTAAACTTAGCCCACCACTTGGACTCTTATACATTCACTAGTCAAGCCTTGACCTTGAAGAATATTTAAAATGCAACACGAGCTCATTACAACTAAGCCCACATGGCTTGACTCCCGTCTCATAAACCAGATCATATAAATAATAGATGATTATTACATTATAATTCAGGGGTCAAAACTGGGGTATTGCACTCTATCACCATGTGTGACTGCGAGTTGCAGTCAAAAGAATGCATGGTATTTGCATTGCCAACTGCTGCTACATTTGCATTGTTGTAAGCACTGGCATGTCTACAGAAATAGGTCAAATTAAAGCACAAATTTAAGAAACTTCAGTGGAAGGTCATGATACACCTTTGAAAAGAAAATTAGATGAATTTGCTAAAAGACTGACAACAGTGATTGGGGACGCTTATCTTCTTGTCCGGACCATCAACTACAGCATATTAAATTGGCCAGCACATAATATGGAGACAAATTTAGAAACTATAGCAGAAATTTCTGCTGTTTGCAATGATGCAGGGATATCTTCTCAAGGTCAACAGTTCCATGCTACTGGTATTTCAACTGAGGCAGCCCTGAAGGTTAGTACTGGGCTAAATGATTGATCTTTTTATCAGTTGTCATGTTATGTTTCACCGTGTGAATGGGCAATTTGGAAGTACTTAAAACTGGAAATGAAGAGCACTGTGGAGAGGAATAATGAACAAAATGAAATCTCAGTTTGAAAAATATCCAGATCACACATTTTTTCAATTGAGATACAGAATTCTGATTTTATTATTCTTCAGGGACTCTTTTAAGAAATGAAACATCGGATTTGATATGCCATTTGTTGCTCGAACATAACCTGCCTATTTGTTTCTCGCTTGTTGTATGAAGGTCTTGGTTGAAAAGATGGGAGTTCCAGATCCAAAGGCAGGCTGTGTAAGTGTCACTCTCAACAGTGGCACTGTGAAATTATGTGAACGCTTATTACCCATTATCTTCTTTAATCAAGTGAATTAGAATTTAAAAGTCTTGTTTTTTTACAGCAATGCATGGTTATATCCACTAATTTGTTGAGCCTCATCTTTGATTTTGTATAGGTAATTGTGATTGGTGGATAAATAGTTGGCTTTGTTGGAGTTTGATTGTATTCGAAAATCTATGGGTGTTATTGTTAAGGACCCTTTCAGTGAAGGTTGTTATCTGGATTTTTTTTGTCATTTGTCTTTTTGGTCTATAAAATCCTACATTAAATTCTCTTTATCCAACTTGTAAAATATTTCAGACATAATTTAGCTTCCATGAAAAATATTTAATACATTCTAATAGTTTCCCAGTATGATTGATATCTCTAAAATCTTTGTTATCTGTACATGCTACTTCTGGTTTGAAACATTTCATTTGTGTCTGCTTTGCCTTGTATCTTCTTCTTGCAAAGCACCGTGATAATGTTAACAATCGATATGCTTTGTTAAAGGATAACTTTTAAACTAGTGACCTGAAAATGTCTATATTGCATATTATACTATACTCGTTGGTGCAATATTTCTTAAACCTGGACATATTAGTGTAACTCCATATGATTATGAATAACTATATTTTTATTTTCTTGAGAAAATTTGCATGGGAATGATCATATAGACATGGGAAGCAGTACTCAAAAGATATGTAGTGTAATCTTCTAGCTCATGAAAGGTATTCAAGACTGGATATCAAGTGGTCTCCTACTCTGCATTTACATTCCTTATCATGTCTTTTTCACTAGCAAAATAAGTTAAGCTATCTTTCTTTGGTGACATTAATGTTTAGCCTTTTGGCAGGGTGTTATGGAAAATTTGTTGGAAAGGAGTGTGCTTTCAACAACTTGCAGATCGTTGAATTGGACCATGCATCAATGGAATTATTCTTGACGAAGCTTCACCAAATGAGTTCGAAGGCTCTGCGTTTAGTTTGGGCCTGGCATACAAGAAAGATTTGGGAGAGTTCAGTGACTATGATGGAGAGAAACATCTTGCTAATATGAAATCGTTGGACCCAATTAGTATGATATAGAAAACAACCTTATCTTTGTTGTCCTTGTTGGATTAAAAGTAAGTTGTGGCATTTTTAAAGCTTATTGTGCCTATATTTTTGTCTCTTTGAGTCTCTTACTTTGACCTGCTTTGCTGCTTGAAATATGGAAAATCATCAACCTTTTTATATTTTTTCCTCTCTCCTTTTTTTCCCTGGGTCTGTATTAGGATTCTTGTTCTTTTAAAGGTGTTGCATTTTTTTCAGTGAACATACTAACATGACTTACTTCAATTAACAGGATCCTCCTCGTAAACAAGTTCATAAGGCAATTGAGGATTGTAGAGACGCAGGTATCCAAGTAATGGTGATCACTAGTAATAGGCAAGTCCACAGCAGAAGCTATATGTCAGGAAATCGGTGTGTTCTATGGAGGAGAGAATCTTGGTGGTAAAAGCTTTACTGAATAAGAGTTCATGGCACTGTCTGTGGATAAACGTGCTAAAATCTTGGCAAAACCTGGTGGTCGAGTTTTCCCTAGAGCAGAACCAAAGCATAAGCAGGATATAGTTCAATACTCAAAGAAGCTGGAGAAGTTGTAGCAATGACTGGAGATGATGTCAAAGATGGACCTGCTTTGAAGCTTGCAGACGTGGGAATAACCATGGGAATCACTGGAACAGAGGTAAGCTAGTACTCTCTTTCGGAGGATTTTTTGTTTACTTCTTTTGTCTTTTGTCATCCCCACTGATTTATTAGGTGCTTGCATTACCACAAAATCTTTAATTATGTTTGGAAAGTTGATTTTATAACTTCTAACAAGGTTAGTGGTTCATGCATGTAACCTAAAAGAAGAATGACAAAAGATGCATATTGGATTTACTGGTGGCATTAGGTTCTAACTTGTCATGCTTTCATTTCCAACAGAGCAGGGAATGTGTTTCATCTTTTAGTATTCGCTGCATTTACCATGCATTTTATCTTATAGAAATTTGCCTAAGAAAAGTTCAACCTAAGCTGTTCCATATAGTGTTTGCATATCTATGTTTTTACCTTGAAACAACTAAAAATTACATTTGGGCGGCATCTAAATATTGGGAAAAAAAAAATTGATCCTTTAGGTTATTTTGAATTGGGGACTTATGTAGATGGTTGGATATCCGCATTAAGTTTTAGTACACCATTTTCAATGTGTATGTGATATCATGTAAATTTCAGCATTGATAAATCAATCTCCTTCCAAAGCTATAGAATAAATTAATCTCTTTACAAATCTATAGATTTAACTAATTGTACCCTTCAACTATCATTTTGGCATCTCAGCATGGTGAACTAGCGTTTTGTTACTTTTATGAGTTTATCTCTTTCATTTAAACTGTCAATTATAACAATTTAAACAGAGATCATCCTTCAATTTTATTATGATACAAGGAATTTGAAGCTTATAAGTTGTGTACACATTTCTTTGTGTGTTTCATGTTGCCAAGGAAGCATCAAATATGGTATTAGCTGATGATAATTTCAGCACTACTGTTTCTGCTGTTGCAGAAGGCCATTCCATTGATAACAACATTGAAATTTTTCAGAAGTTATCCATCTCTGGTTCTAAGATACAAATACATGAATTCTTGGTGAATTCCTTTTCTTCCTGGTCTAGCATACTCTTTTGTTGTACTCTTATTTTTAAAGTCACTACAGGTACATAATATCATCTAATATGGATGAGGTGGCTTCCATATTTATAACTGTTGCAGTAGGCATGCCTGAAGGCCTGATACCTGTGCAGCTTCCGTGGGTGAATTTAGTCACAGATGGTCCTCCCCTCCCGCAATAGCTCTCGGCTTTAACCCTGATGACATAGATATAATGCAAAAACCACCTCGTCAAAGCAATTAGTGCATGGGTGTTTTTCCATTTCATGGTATTCATCCTTCGTACATTTGGTTCTTCTTTCATTTTTCTTGAAACCTGAAAACTTTAACTTTTTTTGCACACCATACCTGTAAGATCGAAAGGTAGTTATCATCTCTAATCCTTCTCAACTCTCTTCTGGTTGCAGGTGAGTGGTTTATAAAATCTAGATAAGTCAGATACTAGAAATATAAAAGCCTAAATAGTATTGATAACATACTAGGAAATAATAGATAATCATTATAAAAGAGTAGCAGCCCCATAATGAGCAAAAAACAAGACACAACAGATTTAGTTTAGCAGGCCTACATTGTCGGGTTACTGTGTTAGCCCCTTCAGAGATTCATCAATTATGATCGAGTTGGAAGGTGTGTCCTTTGATCCTTGAGCGCCTTCAAGAGTTACCAAATTATCACTATCATTGCCCTGTGGGTTGGAGACTATGACATCAATTTTGAACATTGTCTTAATTACAGCTTCAAATTTCTTGTCAATTAAATCTAGTTTATGGAGGATGGCCTAATGTTGGAGGCTTTTTTCCTCCACGATTTGGGGGATGAATGCTTTGTCGAGTCAATAAAATTCTGTCAACGTAAAGATATTTCTATCACTAGTTCGAGAAAATCTCGCTCCAGGAATCCAGCCCTCATATTCAGCCTCAAATTGCTCTTTGGGTAGCCTCTTCCTCTTTTGCAAAACTAATTTATGCATTTGAGCTGTATCTTTTTTGACTTCAGAAGAGAATCTAGTATGGAAATCTCAGGCTGCGTTCATGGCATCCTTCCGGGCTTTAGTGACATGCTGGGATAATTTCTGGGGGTTAGATTTTTGTTCTCTAAAAATATTAGTACTAATAAAAATCGCAGAGATCAAGTCTAGGTATGAAGCCCCCACCATTGTTGTAAGGAAAAATTGCAATAGCTACAATCGAGGTATGAAGCCCCCACCATTGTTGTAAGGAAAATTTGCAATAGCTACAATCGAGTACCTGGAATAGTTCCATAATAGCGCACAATAACAGATTTATCATGAATTAATTAAGAGGTTTGCAGGACGAACGAGTTGGTTCTGAATTGAATGCCCTCATTTTTCTCCTTCCCATACATTTGCTTGAGCATTTGTCCTACAAAGAGTAAAGAGATAAAAAAAATTGTTATGGATAAGTTCCACAAACATACTTGGGAGAAGGAGCTAGGAAGAAAGAAGAAATACTACATTGAAGAGTTTAACCCCACTCATAACCATCAACAAAAGGCGTACATAAGGGCCAATATTTCTTGGAGATCTAAAACTCTTATTGCTCAATTAAGGACCAATTCTCATCAACTCCGTTGTGAAACAGGGCGCTGGAAAAGGCCAAAAGAAAGGTGGGAAGAAAGAGTATGTATTTTGTGCTCGTCCGGAAAAGTGGAAACAGAAAAACATTTTATTTTAGAATGTGAGGCCCTCAAAGACAGCAGGGAAAATTATGCAGGTATTCTGGCAGCTAATTCCTGGGATAATCTATTCAGCGAAGAGTTTGTTGAGAAGCTGGGAGCGATTATTGTAAAACTTCACAAGAAAAGGGCCGAATGCAAAAGCCAGATGGAAAAGCAATCTGTCCCATAGGCTATTTTTAGCCTCGTGGACGTTAAAATTACTTTCATTTCATTTCATTACATCTCCTCGACTACCTATACCTCACAATTCAAGTTGACCTCCACCAAACACGTGTGGAATACCATGGTCGACGTCTAGCACCCCATCTGAGTGGGTGGCAATGTCTATTTAATTTGGATTTCACTTTTTATATGTTAGGTTACAATATCTTTGGAATTGTATCTTTGAGTTTAAGTGGCTATTAATGGCAATGTCTATGTCATTTGGATTTCACTTTTTATATTTTATGTTCGATTTCTTACTAATATTTTTGGCATTGTATCTTTGAGTTTAACTGAAGGGTGTTTAGTTGTAATAGTTTAATTTCTCATAATATTGATAAATGAAACTTTGAAACTAATATATTTAGCATTGTACCTTTGAGTTTAAGTGAATGGTGTTTAGTTGTACTGTTTTCATTTCTAATAATATGTTAAGAAATAGCACAAACAAGACAAGAATTTGGAAGAAAAGGATTTAATCCATGTTCAATATTATGTATTTATATTATGATATCAATTTATAGTATATGTATTTGATAATTTCTAGATTTAAATCTTACTAACAACACATTAGTGGATAATGACAACATCTCATCAGTAGATAAGGATGATAACTCATAAGAATGTGGTCTCGGAGTTTGTGATTCTCTAGGGACTCGCAATCTAACATTTCCCCCCTCGATCACAAGTATGAATAATTATACCAATAAGGCAACATTAACGAATGCATAAACTAGTATCATCTTCGATCTTCAATCGGAAAATTTATGAACTGAGCTTCGATGAACATATGCCTGAAAAACTACCAATACGATGTTGAATGGTTCATCTAAAATGAACTTTAAAATAGAGTAGAATTTTTGGAAGATGTCTAAACATTCCCTAGTTACTTGATCATTTGCCAAGTAATTTGACCAGAATAAATTTGTGTCTTTTGTTATTTGGTGAACAAATAGGATCACCATTTTGCTATCAATGAACAAATAGGATCATTGAAGTTATATTTGAACTTAGACACAATTAGGTGTCGAATAGCATCCCAATGAATAATTGAAGAACGTTGAGAAGATTCTAGATTCCATGCTAGAACTTCACAAATATGTTAATTTGATTAGAATAATTTAAGTTTGATTAAATTGTAGATATCTTGTTGAGGAGACCAATTGTCATACTGGAATTCCCAAATGTTGATTGATTTGAGTGATTGATAGGACTTCGAAACTTGAAGCCTAACCATCATCATTGATATTCCCTCCTATCAGGTGCGAGAGAAGATTGTTAAAGGGATCAAGCTTGAGCTTTTGGATTCTTTTGTTCTTCAATGGTTCATCATTGTATTTGTTGGTTTTTGGTTGACCACTAACCATTTTGATTTTATTAATGTGATGTTTTTGGTTGACCATTAACCATTTTCACTCGATACCATGTATCTAATGGTTTTGGTTGACCACGAACCATGTGCATTTCATTAATGTATTCCCCCCCTTGAGGTGCATCAAAGTACCATTTTATCAATTTATCCAGGAGGATATCGGTGGCCACCCACCTTTTCCAATTGGCTCAAAATAGTTTTCTGGCAATTTTGGCAATTTACTATTTTTAGCAATTTTAACTACTGGGGCTATTTTGAGGGCCTAAATGAAGGCTTTTGGATATAGAGATTATCAATAATATTCGAAGGCATGATTGAGACCCCAAAATGAATCTCCCCGACGATACCTTTCCAACGGGCTATCATACACCTAAAACGAAGATCGTATGCAAAAGTTACGACCTCAAGAAGTTGATGTACTAACTTACCCAAATGGGGCCCACATGACTTTTGGCGCTTCATCTCCTAGGGTTATCTTTTAGGATGTCTAAGGTTTTTGGCATTCTATTTTACTGTAAAAAGGCCTTCAGAGCCTCATTGTAATCATCTTCTTGCGACTGCGAGTAGTTGTCACATCTCTTCTCAGAGATAAGCTGCCACCATTCTAGCGAGTCTTTCACTCCGTATTTTTATAGTCTCTGTACATTTATTTCATTAATAGAAATAATGTATTACTATATATCTTTGCCTCTGGTTATATTTCCAATATATCTTTGTTATATTATTGTTGCTCTTTCAATATCTTTGTATATTTCTGTGTTATATCTCCGCTCTCATTTCGTGCCGAAAATAATCTGGATCAGTGGTATCAGCGTAGGCTACTCTTGATCATTTTTCAGTGCATGTCCCCAACTAGGTCCGAGTATAGCAAGTTGGGTCTCGATCTTGTCTCTCTTGAAGACAATTGCTCTCGCACGCCCAAGAAACCCTCCAAGGTGGAAGAAAAGAAAAACGACGGAGCAGACAATTCAATTTGTTGCTTGAGCAAGCTCTCACGCGACAGAGGGACGAAATGATGGAGAATTTTTCCCACATCCTTCAACGCCTATTGATAGCAACAGGCACATCTTCATCAAGCGACCACTTTGGAAGCAACTTGTGTTTCAAGGTACAAGTTAATTTTGATATTCCTGTATTTGAAGGACAGATAGATGCAGAAGCCTTAGACAAATGGTTAAATATTCTAGAAGGTTATTTATCTATTCACAATTTTTCCGATAGAGAAAATATCATCTTCACACTCCTTAAGGCTCTTCCCCATGTCAAACATTGGTGGGAAACTTATTGGGAGCAGAGTTCCACAGAGGAGTTTGGAATATATGGGGTCAAGCCCACTTGGGATTTTTTTGTGGATGCGGTAAAGGAACAATATTACCTTGTTGGCAACTATGAGGACCAGTACATGAGATGGACCACACTGTGGCAAGAGAGGGGCCAAGCAGTTCCGGAGTTCACCAATACCTTCCATACCTTGCGCACCAAGTTGGGTATCAAAGACTCTGAATGACATTTGGTTCTGAAATACTGTGGGGCTCTACACATATACATCCAAACTGAAATGGATTTTCTTGACATCTCATCACTCAATGCTGCTTATTGATATGTTGTTAAAATCAAGTAGAAATTTAAGCACCAGAACAAACGAGAGTTCGGGTCTGCAAATTCGCAACAACCAAAGTATGACAAAGACAGCCCTAACAAACAGTCTCCCGAAAACCAATCCAAGCCACAGGAAAAGAAGAGTCACGGGAAGACAAAGAAGGACACCAGAAAATGGTGCGATTTCCACAAAATCCCCTGGCACAACACCGATGAATGTCGCTCAAAATAGTCATTGGTGGCCGATATCAAAGACAAGGAGCCGAACCCTGATTTTGAATCTGGTTATGAAAATACTGGTAAAAGATAGATCATCGACGCAGACCCGACTATTATTGTCGTGACCGCAGCAATTCAACCAGAAGAACCAACAAATCTTGAAGAGGGGGAGCACCTTTTTCATTCACAAATGTGGGTGAAGGGGACCCTGCTACATTTTATTATTGATAGCGGAAGCTAAAAGCACCTCATCTCAGCAGAGGTCGTCAAACAGTTGGGATTGTCGACAACACCACACCCGTAGCCATACAACATTGGGTTGCTTCGCCAAGGAAGAGATCTTCGTGTCACCCAACAATGTTGATTGTCATACGACATCCAACCCTTCAAGGATGAGGTATTATGTGATGTTTCCCCACTGGATGTCTGTGATGTTCTCTTGGGCCAGCCATATATGTGGAAGTGCCATGCTATTTATCAGTCTCAACCCCGTAGTGTCATTGTTACTTTGGGGGGTCATCTCTACAGAATACCAGAGGTAGTTCTGACTATTGTTCCACCTAAACAGTGCCACAAGGTAGTATCTCATACTGCAAAATTAAACTTCTTCACAATCTATTTAAAAGGGGAATAGAAGGACCCTGCAACCATTATAGCCTTGCCCCAAGCACCTTCTATCCAACAGAAGCAGGTTGACAAGGTTGCAACAAAGCGCAAAGATTCCTTATGCACATCATCCTCTCATATAGCTCGACTTGTTGAAAAGCCTCAGCCTCAACAGGTTCATGCCAAACTTCCACAAACTGAGCAGCACGACGTCTCCAGGAAGGCAAACAACTCACCAAGATGCAGATTCAGCAAACGTTTTTCCCTCTCCCCCGAGAACTCAACGCAATGGAGACCATTGCTTCCTAAGAAGGGATGATTGATCCAGGTGGATATTGGTGGCCACCCACCTTTTCCAACTGGCTCAAAACAATTTTTTGGCAATTTTGGCAATTTACTATTTTTAACAGTTTTAACTTCTGAGGCTATTTTGAGGGCCTAAATGAAGGTTTTTCGAGATCAAGCTTCTCAATGAAAATTGAAGGCATGATTGAGCCCCCAAAATGAATCTCCTCGATGATACCTTTCCAATGAGCTATCATACGCCTAAAACAGAGATCGCATGCAAAAGTTACGACCCCGGGAAGTTGATGTACTAACTTACCCAAACGGGGGCCACATGACTTTTGGCACTTCATCTCCTAGGGTTAGGTTTTTGGATGTCTAGGGTTTTTGGCATTCCGGTTTATTGTAAAAAGGCCTTTAGAGCTTCATTGTAATCATCTTCTTGCGACTGCAAGTAGCCGTCACATCTCTTCTCAGAGATAAGCTGCCACCATTCTAGCGAGTCTCTCACTCTGTATTTTTACAGTCTCTATACATTTCTTTCATTAATAGAAATCATGTATTATTGTATATATTTGCCTTTGGTTATATTTTCGATATATATTTGTTATATTATTGTTGCTCTTTCAATATCTATGTATATTTCTGTGTTATATCTCCGCTCTCATTTCGTAACGAAAATAATTTGGATCATCAATGTACTTCAGTTTTCAATTTTTTTAGAATGGGCCCTAGTCATGCCCAAAGTCATCATCTATAATAATTGTTTGAAATTTATATTCTTTTGTAGCTTCTTTATGCAAATACGTGTTTACATGTGTCTAAACTTGACAATAAAACTAATGCAACTTTTTGACTTGTTGATTTTATCACCAAGAAATTATCAAGCCATAATGAATTGTTTTTTTTTTAACTTTCTTCCTCTTTTTACATTTATTTGAATGATGATATTTCTTCCCACATTGAAGACAAGGATGGATATCAAAACACTAATTCTCCATGTGACCATCTCTATGAAAATGTTGGTATTTATCATTTTGGCGTTGAACTACAACATGTGAAGTGGAATCTCCTCAAAGAAATCATGTACTTTGGAAGTGAATTGGTCTAGAATAGTTGGGAATATGAAAGGTAATGTCCTTATCATATTTGTGTCCTAGTCTATGATTGGTGTTGTGGATTTCTTCCCTAGGTCTAATGATAGGCTTGGAAATATCATTTTGAACTTGTCACGTGAAAAGTTGTGAAATTTAATTTGATGCATGTTGTTGAACCATCGATATGTTTTCGTCTATGAACTCTTGAAATTAAGATTCATGTATAATTTCATCTTCATTTGAATCTTCATCTATAGTTGCATTACTATGTTGAACTTGTGTTGATTGTTGATTGGAATCTGGAATTTGAAATTGATGGACAACAAGTTGGAATAAGGGAATGCTCTCAACAAAGACTCATAATGTTTTAGAATTTGTTGATTCTTGAGCTATATTTCATCATGTTGAAGATGAGACCGAGTTTGAAGAAGTTCATCTTTGGCTCGCAAAACTTGAAAACAAGTTAGAATTGATTGAAGAGTTCCTTTGTTGATTATGATTGTGTTGTCTTCAACCATGGGTATTAGAGTGTTCAGTAACTTTAATAATAATTGAATTCGATCCATTTAAAAGACTAAATAAGGCCTCCTTGTGCAGGTGGGTCTTGGTACAATATGTTTGGTTAAAAAATGCGATTGATTGGACAAAAAAGGGAGGGCTTCTTGCAAATTCACCCTTTGAGAATAAGACCCAACAATTTTAACTTAGACTCAAAAATTAAAGGGTGTTCGGTTCAACTAAGAATGCGCACAACAATTACAATGAAACTCAACTTAATTTTGATTTGACACTTATAAAAAATATGCTGCAAGTACAAATCTCAAAATTCATGTTGTTTCTAAAGTTGAATTGGTGTGGGTGAGTACCTTGATTTGAATGTGAATTGATTGTTTGATTAATTTGATTGAGTTTCTTTGTGCTTGAATATGTAGATTGAGTGTAGCAATATTGTGATGAAGGAAAAAAACACCATGCACTAGAAAACACCATCATACATGAGGACATGCACACAAGCACAAAAAAATCCTTAAACCCATATTTTCATTTTCACGCAAATCTAGGACATAACACCACCAAAAAAATGTTTTTTTATTGTACTTGATACAACTAGATCTTAACACTGGAGAGTTATTCTCTTTTCAATGAGAGTTTAGTTGTCTTCAAATCATGATACATTCATTCATGACCTTACTAATCGCTTTTTTTTAAATGCATAACATGGGTCAAAGAACCCTTGTACAAACTTAGGCTTTCACCAAGCCAATCAACAATTTGGATTGTAACTCCCATATTGCCAAATACTTTCTCCAAGTTATTTATAATTGCAAATGCTTTCTCAAAGCTCTTTTATAATTAAAAAAAAAATATATATATATATATAATTTTCACCAAAATAGTAGTTTGGATGTTTCATGCAAGATACTTGACAAGTATTCATACATTAATCTTTTCACTGAATACTTCAAACCATAATACCCGACCTCAAAGAATTTACCTCAATCATTACATATTTTAGTGCATAGACATTCATATAAAGAAGAGATTAATGATAGGAGACAGCATGTGGGATAAATGTCAGAGCCGAAAAACCATGTTACCTTCTTTCAGTGGATGTGTGGGGTACCTTTGATAATATTGTAGAACACTTGGATTGTTGGGTTGTACTTTTATGGGTTGTGCTTTCACATTGGGATCACCTTGCCAAATCAATTTGCAGAATCAGAAGCTTGACTCAACTTCAATTAAACCACAGTTCAGCCATATGCAATAATTTATTGCTTTGGATAGATCTTAGTTGGTCACTTTGATCTCCACCCTAGATCTTAGAGGATTTTCCTGTAGCCCATGGTGGATTTCAGTATTATATATCTGAGCTCTCTTGGTGGATTGGTATAAACTCCAGGATCTAAAGTAACATATTGTTTTGTCTTCAACAATAAAAAGCATATTAGACTCTAGTAACAAGATGTCCCTCTCCTTGTTTATGAATGTTGTTGTTGATGATCTACAAATTTTGAATAACAGCCTTCAAGTGATGGTTGGTGCTGAAAATTCAATGCTAATGTCAACTCTATGGTACTCAAGTTTCAAAACTGGCTTAGATCACGTTGTAAATTGATGGGTGTTGGTGTAAATTTGAGCAAGATCATTGAGGCAGAGGACACAAGTGCATATTACAAAAACCAAAGAATCCCTAAGTAGTGTTACGATACCAAAAATAAGATCTCCATAAACAATGAACAATATTATTATCGAATGGTACACTATTATAATGAGGGTCCTCGCTCTTATAAAGAGTTTGAGAGACCAAAACCTTAAAAGATGAAAAACCTAATATTTTAAACTAAATTCACTAAGGTGACTTTATTACATGGGTAAGCCTTATATCCCTAATACCCCATAAGTCATACAATGTTGAAAATTAACAAACTAAAATAAAATACATATATTGAATGTAAAACACATAAACTGAACACTAAACATCAGTAACATCTTTTAGAAGCTTCTTTTTTGAACACAGTTCCTAGACCAATTTGAGCTCCACCAAGTTTCCTCAAAACCCTCATAACAATGTAGTTGCTAAGTTGAATTCTTGAGTTCTCAGATTCCACCTCCTTTAACTCCCAAATCATGAATCTCCTGAAGTCAATTACTAGACAACAATCCACATGCATGTCATGTAACCTCACTAGTAGACTACAATACACATGCCTGTCTCTCCAACTAATGAGGGATCTTTCCCTAGATCCACAAATTTTGAAATAACTGGACAACAATCCATTTTGAGTTGTTAACTGATCCCTTCCTATCTTCAAAGCAAATGCTTCCTAAAATGTATAAAATACCTTTTCTTTAGTAGATTCTTCACCATTGTCAGCATCCGGTGGATCTTTAATCATGGATACACTCACTTTGATAAATATAAGAGCATGGGCTATGTGACTCATCATCATAGACCTAAATCATCCAAGACAGATTGTTATATATGTTTCTTGTCTTAACAAACCAGTTGATAACCCTTTGTATAAAGAACCAAAGCCCTAATCCGTGAGCATGTTCTTATCCATATCATAATCCAAACCTTCACCCAACTTAATGTGCACCTTGATATTGTCCAAATTCTAGATGACACACATGGAGAGCATACCAAGGTCTCCTCCATTGATAAATGGCTTCACTATATTGCACATGTTTTGTGTATTGGGCTTCTCCCTAATCCTTTTTTACTTTCTCATTCAACATTGATCAATGGATACTTTAGGATATCTTTAAAAATATAAAATCAAATACCTTATAAAGAAACTAAATTAAAGTGTGACCCATGCAACACATCTTTTTAGAAAGGCGTTGGCTAGTTGTTCTATGAAATGGCTTTTTTTGCCAAAATCTGACGATATAAATTTACACGAATCACTATTTTTTGTTGTTCAGAATCCATTTTTGAATGCATAAATGGATTCAGCAAGCTGAAAAACTCCTAGGGCACTCAAATTCTACAGAAATAATCACTTAAATCTACGAATCCAACAATTTCTCGCCGGATTTCGGGCAAATATCCCCAGAAAAAAACTTCATTTCGTAGAATCTTTAGCCTACGAATTTTTAGAAATACATTGGTATGTACATTTATTGTCTTGTCTACTACCTAAATTCTTGTCACCGTGAAAATTCAATTTGAGGAGGAAGAATTGGTGGTGACTCATCATGTCACAAGCTATCCAATGATTATCTTTCACACATGAAGCAGATCAAAAAGGACTTCAACACAACATGGTCAAATAATATTCATCAACTAAAGGATTTTGATTTCAATATCTCTCGACTAGGAGAACCGAGAATGGAATTCACAAGAGAGAAACAATAGTGGCATGAATTTCTTATGACCAAGGACCTGCAACTCAACAACCTCCATATTACGACAAGTCTACAAAAAGTGTGGGAGGATCTGCTTCTGGTGGTGAATCCCTCCAAGGTATCTCGTCCTCTCTGACAACCTCAAGAAACTACAGGTACAAACTTTGGCAGGGGCATGACTCCTTGATTTATTTAATTAGTTAGTGATCCCATTTATTCCACGACATTTGATTTATTTTTTAGATATGAATTGAACTTTGGTGGCTCTTTTCGAATGGTGACTTGCCTACTTGAATCAACTCTTTACCTCTCACAACACATTCTTCAACTACCTTAGATAAAAAACCTACTCATATACCATATTACGAAAACCAAAGAAACTCTAGGCAGGGTTACGATATTGAAAATAAAATTTCCATAAACATTGAACGATACATTATTACAATGAGGGTCCTCACTCTTATAAAGAGCTTGAGAGACCAAAACATGTTGAGCATACACTTATAGTGGGGGTGGGGGGGGGGCATGAATTAGTATAAGTCTATCCCTTTTTTTTAACATTCATAAACCATAATGAAGCAATCACATAAATGTAACAACTAGAAGACACAATATTTTACGTGGAGACCCTTTGAGGAGAAAATCACAAAAACTTATTTTTATAAATTTTTAGGCACTAACCTAATGTTACAAATGTTTGTAGGAACCAATCTACTAGAGACATCGATCCCCTCTATTGTTTGTAGGCACTGACCTACTAGAGACATCGATCCCCTCTGCTATTTGTAGGCACCAACCTACTGGAGACATTAATCCCATGTGTTGTTTGTAGGCACCGACCTACTGAATACATTGATCTCCTATGTTGTTTGTAGGCATTAACCTACTAAAGACATTGATCCCCTCTATTTTTTGTATGCATCGACCTAATGGAGACGTCGATCCCCTTTGCTGTTTGCAGGCACCGACCTACTGGAGAAACCAATCCCCACAGTTGTTTGTTTGTAGGCACCAACCTACTTACAAGTTCAAAAGTTCTTCATATGCATTTCCTTCACTGGTCTTCTTATTGATTCTATCTTCACCAAATATTATTTGTGCTCGTTACTTCTACTTTCACAATATCTATTGTGTGCTTGCTACTTCTTCATATGAATTTCCTTCACTAGTCTACTTCTTGCTTCTATCTTCACCAAATTTGTTGTTGTAATATGTTGTCATTGATGTCAAAGGGTTGATGTCAAGTATTTTCATAGTGATGTGATTATATCATTGATGTATTGATTGTTGGATTATGTTGTCATAGTGATGTGATGTCATAGTGTTGTATCATTGATTTCATGTCATTGTTGATAGGAAGTACCAAATGGATGAACTCCAAAGTGGTCCCCTTATGGTGAAATCCCTCACGGGAAAACACTTTGCGAAGTCCAAACGGTTAAGTGGTTGATTCATCCTAGATGTGTGGTTAAGTAACCCAAGTTTGGTTGAGGAATAATGTAATGAATATCAGTGAATTTGCAAGTGAGAATATTCTAGATGGATAGTGATCATCATGTCATTTCTGGTGATATTTGGAATGTCACATAACTCCTCACGGTTAGAGAGTTATGTCTTTGTGAAGTTGGAGAACCCTCATGAGTTATCTAGAAACCCCTAGAAGGATAAATTCGTCAAATTATTCTAGAAGCTCCTAGAAGAAGTTGAATAGTCAAAATGGGTGAAACTAGGAGTTATTCATGGGTTAAATGGTTGCAACAAGAAAACAACTAAAATGAATTATTTGCAACTAGAAGTGGAGAGTTTACTATTTTTGGATAAAGTGGTTGTAAATGGACCAAGTGGTTAGAAGTGGGTTAGCCCCAAAAGAAGGAAGTTGGTTATATAATAACCCCTAGAGGAAGTTACTTGGAGAAGTATAAATAAGAGAGAAAGGGTCTCTTATGTGTAGAAACTTTTGAGCATATTGAAGATCTATTTTTGGTGAAAGATTGATTGCAAGTACTCATATATGCATTAGAAGTTGTGCAAGTCTGACGTAGCAAGGAATTTTGACGGTGAAAGTTTCGGAGGTTCAAAAAACCCTAGTTTTTTGAAGTTGTACGTGGGTTGTAGTGGGCTAGGTCGTGTACATACACAGACTGGAGAATGACAAAGGGCGTACATACGATGTTGAATAATCACATGTCACGTATATTTGAAAAGGCCAAGAAACGCTTGAGTAGATGCTAGTGTCAATTTCCTGAAGTCTAAAGCAAGTTCCCATGACATCACTCTACAGGTTCAGATCTACTGGAGAATTTCTAGTATGGTTACATGTTTCTTTGATGCTTAGATTTGTTTATGGTATGGTGAATTCTCGAGGCATTCTTGGTATGGTTGTGGTGAGATCTGGATATGATATATGTTGGTTGGTTGTTTGAGTGAGAAACACTCTCATGTATGGTACAGTTTCGATATGATTCCTATAGCTCACACCCTTGAGATACTTGTACTTGGTTGAGGGATATATATGATGATGTATGTATGAAACAAGTTGGTTGCAGTGATAGGTTGGATGTAGTGACAAGTTACTAATGGAGGTGACAGAGGGAGCAAAGTTTTAGAGGTGCAAAAGAATGAATTCCCTAGTCTTTTGAAAGTGTACGCATGATTACAGAAGGAAGGACGCATACATGCACGTGTTACAATATAGGCAGGTCGCGTACATACATGGGTTGCATTATAAACAGGTCACATACCTATTGGAATATTGGTTTCTATCTACAAGATGGGTCTTGTACATGAGGGTTGGATTCCTCACATATCAGTTGGTGCTGAGATACGCAAGTTGGGTCTTGCATTGAGAGTTGGTTCTCTCTTGGAGTTGGTTCTCTTTTTCAATTGGTGTTGATAAACCCCAAGGATTGTAGTCTCTTATAACACATAATACAAAAAAAACTTACACATATCTAGTTCTCATTATGTTAATTGTGATGATGTCTCTTCATTGTTGATGTGTGTTTATGATATATGTTTACATGCAAGCAACTAGTTGTGAATGTAAGTAATGAGTAATGATGTTAGAAGTAATTTCTAACTAAAGTAGTGTAAAAAGAGCCTCATATTGATCCACCCCCCCCCCCCTTTAAGTGTGTTCGGTGTGTCCAACAATTGGTATCAGAGAAGGCCTTCACTATAAGCCTTACAAGCTTGAAGGAGATCCATGGGCACACAAATGGATGAACATGCAGATGAAGTTCCATTATTTGATTCTTTGATGAGACAAATTACTCAGCATGGAGAATAAGAATAAAGGGGTATTTGAAGTCTAAAAGATCAAGTGTTTGGGATATAGTTGTTGTTGGACCAGTTCCCTTGAAGAATCAATCAAAATTTGAAGCAAAGAAGAATAATGCAGTAGCATTCAAGACCATCTTCAATGGACTTTTAGGTTATATTAAATAAAGTATAGGAAAATGTACCTCTTCCAAGGGCCTATGGTTGAAGCTAGAGAAGGCATATCAAGATTCAAGACTCAATCATCAATGAAGGTAAAGACTCTCCAAAATATTTTGATTGCAATAATCATAAATGCAATGAAATTGAATGTTCTCCTATAAATGAAGAAGAATATCTAGAAGTAATTTGTGTAGAATCATCTAACAATTATCTTATAGATGAAGAGGAAGATTTGTTGAAGCTCAAAGACAAAAGTATGAATGATTTAGGAGAAGTTAGCATGGAAATAAGATGTGGTTCAATTTATTTTGAGTATCTTGAAAAATACACTAAGGAAGCCTTATAAAATTACCAAAGTCTTACCATGACACTAAGACAAATGATCAAGAAACAATAAGAAAGTGAAACCAAGCAAAGAACTCAATTAGAAGAAAAAGAAGAAGAGATCAAGAAACTAAAGATTGAAATAATTAGTCAAGTAGGAGAAAACAAGAAGGTAGATGATGAGCTTAGAAAAATCCTTGAAGATATTAAAGAAACAAGACAAATCAATGTCAATATAAGGACCCAACGTGAAGAAGCCAAAAGAATAGAAGAACTATTGAAGATTCAGATAAATAAAAAGGAAGAATCATGTCATAAGTTGGAAGCAGAAGTAGTTGATCTCAAAAGGAAAGAAGAGAATTCAAAAAGGTTCATGAACACCTCAACAATCTTGAACAAATTCATGGATAGTCAAAGATCACCAAATGATAAACCATGTCTTGGATACAACAAGGAAGCTGCACATTTTGAAGTTAGCACTTCTAAGAAGCATGAGGTAAGTCCTTCATTCTCAAAAGGTGGAAGAAAAGCTGCAATTCAAGCACCTACACAAGGCAAGGAAACTTTCATAAGAATAGAGCAAGGAAGACACCAATAATCCATCTTTACACCTCAAAGCAAATTCAAAAGAGAGACACCTTCAGGGTGGATACCAAGGAAAAGTTTTGCATGAAAATGTTTTTCATGGTAATCGCTTCTCATGTAATGAATATGGTCACAAATATTTGGATTGAATACATTATGAAAGGAGAGATGTTGGAAGATTCAACAACATCTTAAGATGTTGGAGATGTAATCAAGTGGGACACACTGTTTCTCACTATCACACCATGAGATGTTACAACTGCAGTGGGTTTGGCCACAAATATCAGGATTGTTGGAATTCAAGAAGACAATCAATGAGAGTGCTTCATATAATATGGCAAGAAGAGCACATGAAGCATGGAAGAAAGACAATGTTGAAAGTATGGAAGCTCAGAAAACCAGTGTTGAGAAACCATGACACTTTCAGAAATGGATGATGAAGACTGAACAACAAGACATGAATGAAGGCATACAAAATGAGGAAAGCCTTACATTTTATGAGGCATACACGGGCTCATGTGGGAAAAGTTGCATATATACGTGGTTTGTCTAAAGAAAAGTCATGTACATACGCGAGTTGTATGCGGTGAAGTCCCATACATGTGGAAAAATCCTCAAAAAGAGGGGCGTACAGATGAGTTGGAACATGGTTTATGTTTATGCAGGGTCTGAGATGGTTTGTTTTAGGTTTTCTTGAATATGGGTTTGCTTGTATGTGTGTTTGATCAATGCATGATGATGATATATGGTTGAATCTTGAAGAAGGTGCTTGAGGCCTATCTTGGATGCATGGTACAAACCTTAGTGTGTGGATTGATGCATTCCTCATACGATATAATGTTGGTTATGTTGAGTACTTTCTCAGTGATGTCATGGCACTTTGTTTATGATATATATCATGATGATGTGATGCTAGCTAGAGATATATCATTGATCTATTGAGGGACACTCTTGGTACATGTTTAGGGGTACTATTGGGTTCTTAGTACTTGTTGTAGTGAACGGTTTTGAGAAAGATTTTTTATAGTATATGGTTGGTACATATGTGAGCTCCATTGACATATCTTGTGATGTATTGTTAGAAGCATATTTGTTGGATGTCTTGGTGTATGTATCTGGAATATGGTTGAGCTACATATTGGGACATGTAGTTGATGATTTTATGAGGTGGTCATGTTGTACATCATTGATGAGTCATAACTTGATCTACAGTTGATGTGTGATTGGTACAGACTTGGTTATTTGTTAGAGGCACTTGCTAGTAGTATCACTGACACATGGTTTATGGATGATATGGCATATGTGTATGGATATCTTGATTGCGGTTCATCTTGTTGAGGTTTGGTGCATGGTTGATGCACTTCCTATGGTACAAGTGGTGATACATGTTTAGTGCATGGTTGAAACACTTATTGATGGTATACGGTACATGATTGATGCTTGATGGTTGAGATACATTTCTTGGCATATGGTTTGTGGCACTTGGTTTATGATAGAGGCATATCATGAGTGATATGACACTTGTTTAAGGCACATGGTTGGCATGTTGTATGGTTGATGATGTTATTGCTGATCTTGATACACATTTGGCACATGGTTAATACACTTCAGTGATGATATCTTATGATATATTGTATGGTGTTGATGCACATAGTTGATGTACATGGTTGATCTACATGGTTGGCACATGGTATGACACAAGATGTACATGTTTGATGCTTTGTTCATGATTCACTATTGATTGTTGACATATCCTTTGCTTTATGGTTGATGCATGAGATAGTATGTATGATTAGAATACACTTAATGTATGGTACAACATGAGTTTAGATGGTTGATGCATGGACAAGTCCAAGGATCATCATAGGAAGAGAAGATCATTCTTGAGCAGTTGAAACTATGTTTTGGTTGAGTTGTAGCATTTGCAGCAGAATCAGATTGCAATGGTAGCATATTGTTCATCTTACAGAGAAGATAGGGGGAGACATACCCACAGGGTGATTTATTCTTCTTCCCATGATCGGTTGCAGAGGCATGATTCCAGGAGGAGAGATGATTGGAAGCCATGTCATCAACATTACATCAGAGTGATTTCCCTTGTCAAAGTGAGAGAGATTATTTAGATGATGGAGAAGAATACAAGGGGAGCACACTCAAAGAGAGTTCAGTCAGGGGGGCATCCCCAAGAAGAGATATACCCTTTTCCATTGATGTAAAAGGGGTAGAGATAGTCACATTTATATGGTGATATGAACACTAATGAGGAGCAGTGATCATAGATGGAGCATGAGCATTGTCATGTCTACGTGTTGCCAATAATAATTGGTGTTGACATCAATTGTGGTGTTGCCATCAATTCCAAAGGGGGATATTGTTGTACTATTTTGTCATTGATGTCAAAGGATTGATTTCAAAGGGTTGATGTCAAGTATTTTCATAGTGATGTGCTTATATCATTAATGTATTGATTGTTGGATTATGTTGTCATAGTGATGTGATGTCATAGTGTTGTATCATTGATGTCATGTCATGGTTGATAGGAAGTACCAAATGGATGAACTCTAAAGTGGTCCCCTTGTGGTGAAATCCTTCACGAGAATATGCTTTGAAAATTCCAAATGGTTAAGTGGTTAAGTCATCCTAGATGTGTGGTTAAGGAACCCAAGTTTGATTGAGGAATAATGTAATTAAGATCATTGAATTTGCAAGTGAGACTGTTATAGATGGATAGTCTTGTCATGGCATTTCCGGTGATATTTGGAACATCACATAACTCCTCACGGTTAGAGAGTTATGGATTTGTGAAGTTGGAGAACCCTCATGAGTTATCTAGAAGCCCCTAGAAGGTCAAAGAAGTCAAATTATTCTAGAAGCTCTTAGAAGAAGTTGACTAGTCAAAATGGTGAAACTAGGAGTTAGTCATGGGTTAAGTGGTTGAAACAAGAAAACAATTAAAAATAAATTAGTTGAAACTAGAAGTGGATAGTTTACTATTTGTGGATAAAGTGGTTGTAATTGGACAAAGTGGTTAGAAGTGGGTTAGCCCCAAAAGAAGGAAGTTGGTTAGATAATAACCCCTAGAGGAAGTTAATTGGAGAAGTATAAATAAGAGAGCAAGGGTCTCTTATGTGTAGAATATTTTGAGCATATTGAAGATATATTTTTGGTGAAAGATTGATTGCAGGTACTCATGGACGCATCAGAAGTTCTGCAAGTCTGATGTAGTAAGGAAGTTTGACGGAAAAAATTTTAGAGGTTCAGAGAACCTTGATTTTTTGAAGTCATACACGAGATGGAGTGGGCCAAGTTGCGTACATACATGAGCTGCAGAAGGCCATGGGGTGTACATACACATTTTGAATAAGCATAGGTCACGTATATTTGAAAAGGACAAGAAAAGCGTGAGTAGATGCTAGTGCTAGGTTCTTGAAGTTTGAAGGAAGATCCCAGGACAACACTCTATAGGTTCAGATCTACTTCAGAAGTTCTGTTATGGTTACATTTTTCTTTGATGCTTATATTTTTTTATGGTATGGTGAATGATTGATGCATTCTTGGTATGGTTGTGGTGAGATATGGATATGGTATATGTTGGTTGGTTGTTTGAGTGAGTAACACTCTCATGTATGGTACAATTTTGATATGGTTCATATACCTCACACCCTTGAGCTACTTTTACTTGGTTGACGGATATGTATGATGATGTATGTATGGAATAGGTTGGTTGCAGTGACAGGTTGGATGAAGTGACAAGTTACTAATGGATGTGAAAGAGGTAGTAAATTTTCAGAGGTGCAGAAGAATGGATGCCCTAGTCTTCTGAAGGTGTACGCGGGATGACAAAGTGAAGGAAGCATACATACGTGTGTTGCAATATAGGTAGGTCGCGTACATACGTGGGTTGTAGTATAATTAGGTCGCTTACCTGTTGGAAGATTTTTTTTTGTCTACAAGTTGGGTCTTGTACTTGAGGGTTGGATTCCTCACATCTCGGTTGATGTTGAGATACGCAGGTTGGGTCTTGCATTGAGAGTTGGTGCTCTCTTGGAGTTGGTGCTCTTTTTTAGTTGGTGTTGATAAACCCCAGGGATTGCAGTCTCTTGTAGCACATAATACAAAAGAAACTTACACATATCTTGTGTTCATTATGTTCATTGTGTTCATTGTGATGATGTCTCTTCATTGTTGATGTGTGTTATTGATATATGTTTACATGCAAGCAACTAGTTGTGAATGGAAGTAATGAGTAATGATGTTAGAAGTAATTGTTAACTAAAGTTTTGTAAGAAGTGTAAAAAGAGCCTCACATTGATTCACCCCCCCTCTCAGTGTGGTTGGTGTGTCCAACATCTGTTCTACGCTCGTTACCTATCCTTTTGCCAGATCTTCTATGTGCTCGCTACTTCTCTTTCTCCATATCAGCTTGACACTCACTCCTTCTTTCGTCAAATCTGCTTGGCACTAACTCCTTCTTTCATAATAACTATTGGTTGGATCGTCACATACTTCGTCATTATCTCTTTTTAAATATTATTCAATCTTTTCTCATATTATATTCTCATATGTAAATATTACATTTTCGTTCTTCACCCACACCATATTTCTCGCAATCATCTTCTCCTTTTACACTTTACCATTAACTCTACATGAAAAGTCATGTACATTTGAAAATACATGACCTTCATTAAATAAATAATTAATTTCCCATTTTTTAATTTAATTTTCAACATACCATGGGAAAATAACCACCATGGGTTTTAAAACCTTGTGCTAATACCATGTGCACTTTTGCTCCACTTTCACTTTTTAATTCACTTTTTTTTTTAATCCACTTTCACATAACTTCATGTTTAATCCAATTTTACTTTTAATCTACTTTCCCATAACTTCATATTTAATCCACTTTCACGTAACTTCATATTTAATCCACTTTCAGGTAAATTCATTTCTAATCCACTTCCACTTTGTAATTCTTAAAGTCACCTTTCTTTTGAATATGTATATTCGAATACTTACCTTGGACATCAATGACAATAATTTATTCAACAATCTCCCCCTTTGTCATTGATGGCAACCATGAACTCAAAACACATAACCCTCCATAAATAGAAAGATTATCCTGTATCTGCAACTCTCTCCCTATACGCAATTCACCTCCCCCTCTCTAAAACTCTCCCCATGTTTGTAGTTATCCCCCTTTGACACCAATGGAAAATGAATGCTCTCCATGACTTGTGCTTCTTTACTGAAAGGATAAGAGGGATATCACTCCCATCTTTTGTCTGAGATATGCAAATGTTTCTATGGGGAGGGGTTTGGTAAAAATATATGCAACTTATTCCTTTGTGGCAATGTATTTGAGCTAGACACTTTGTTCAGATACCTATTCTCTTATGAAGTGGTACTTGATGGGAATATGCTTCATCTTTGAATGCATAATAAGATTCTTTAAAATGTTGATTGCACTTGTGTTGTCACAGATGATTATGATTGGATAATCATATTCTACCTTGAAATCCTGCAATTTTTTCTTCATCCAAAGAACTTGTGTGCAACATGTTGTTGTTGCAATATTATACTCGACTTCTATTGTGGATAGAGAGACTGAAGATTGTTTCTTACTCAATCAAGTCACTAGATTGTTGCCTAGAAAGAATGTTCCTCAACTTGTACTTTTTATGTCATCAACACTACCTTCCCAATATGCATATGTATATGGTGTTAGAGAAAAATCTTCACCTCTTGAGTACCATAAGTCGAATTCCAAGGTTCCCTTTAGATATTTGAATATTCGTTGTATTGCTTGCACATGAGTATTTTTTGGTGCAGCTTGAAATCATGCAACTAATCATATTTATTGCATAATGTTTGGCCTTGATGTTGTCACATATTCCAATCATTGACATGTACAATTTTTTATTTGCTTTTGTAGTTTCATCATTTATGGTCAATTTACTGTTGAAATAATGTAACTGTAAAGAGTATTCTTATTATTATTTTATATAGTATTCATTGGATCAATCCCCATTGTGGATTGATCATGTCGGCTATTGTAAAAGGACCAAACCCCTTTTGTGGATTGGTCATAATGTAATTGTAATAGGCAGAAAGAAAAGTCGGCCCCATAATATATTAAAGAGGCCCCGAAATATAATAAAGGTGGTTATAACCACCCAGTTTGAGAAGTCGGCCCCTGAAGAGACACTTCACACATGCCATATTTGTATAAATAAGGAGGCTAGTGCCTCACTTAGACACATACCTCACTTGCTCATTGAGAGACAAGTTTCATAACTACAGTTGGAGAAGAGAAAGAGAGAGTGGTGCATATTTGGGAGAGGATATTTTGTATTAGCTTGAGTTATCTCTTGGCATTGAATTGGCTATCTATAATAAGGAAGTTTTGTTGGGTTTTCTCCCCCTAGAGGGTTTCCCAGGATAAATGGTGTGTCTCTTGTGATTGTGTATTTCTCAGTGATCTTGTCTTATTTTGTTGTTATCTATTGAAATGCAAAGAACTATAATAATGGCTTAAACATTAACATGGTATCAGATTCAAGCTGAAGAGATCATCTTTCACAAGAGAAAAGTGAAAAATGTCATTGTTACCGTACATGAAAATTAGGGCTTTTGTTGGTGAGGTATTTCATCCCTAAAACCATCTAGAAAAGTGTGCCCTTCCCCAAGGATCATTTTGGCACCTTCAATGCACCTTTTTAGTGCTAGATCTCCCAGAAAGTGAAACCCTATTTTCACAAAGTACCAGAAAACCAGAGTACCAGAAGTACCAGAAAACTAGAAGCACCAGTCCAGAAGTCCGCAGATCAAGTTTGAGGGGGTAAAAGTTGGATTTTCAAAAATCTAACTGCACCAGCTTACTTGCCTCAGCTCAGCGCATATATCCCTTGGATCAAAATTTCAAAATTCAAAGTTTGAAAAATTAGGGTTTCCTCATAAAACCCTAAGTTGCAATTGTAGTTGCAATCTTAGAACTAGTTGCAGTTGCAGTACCAGTTGCAATTGCAGTCGTACTACCAGTTGTCGTCACCCTTGAATATTTTAAAGAGTTGGTAATGATTATCGTTGCTGCCAGATGGTGCCACCACCTGCAAATGCTATCAGAGGTATGTACTCACATATGTTTAAATGGTTAAACTTTAAAGAGCATTTATAGGAGAATGGATCTCTTGCCATAGATCCAAAAGGATCTTAAGATCCAACACATTCATAGGAATGATGCAACCTAGGTGTGATTATTCTAATATGCAGCTATTTGTTATGACATTATTTTGATCAGTGTTGCATGTTGTAGCTATGACCATCAGTCTAAACTTTGATCAAAATCTGAGTCAAGGTATTAGATGGATTAAAAGTTGAGATCATAGAACTTATCCTCTAACCCAACCTTATGTCAAGATAGCGTATTGTCTTAGTAAAAAATACAGGTTGAAGAAAGCACTCGTCATCTTGAGTGAAGGAGACTCAGAAGAAAAGCAAGCACTCATTCCTGAGGACAAGACTCCAGGTTTGATTAATCAAGTTAATAATATTCAAAGGTACACATGACAAGTTGATGACTATAGTTGAGATAGCAGTCTTTGTAAAGTATCATACTTGATAGCATGTGAGCATATAGAGATAAATGCTTAACTTAATCATTTGTCTGATGCAACTAACACCTCCTCTAGGAAGAATCTCATGTGTTAGTTCCAGGTTGCCATGGAGGAATGTTTGATCACAACACTATGAGAGTGTTGACCTCACTTTCGTATTGTATTCCTTACTTTTAATTTTTGCTTCAGACAAGTTACAAGTGATAGCTCTAAAGGAGATATTGTGATGATTGTTTGTGCTATTACCTTATATTATCAAAAAGGATATTACTCTTGCTTGTTGTTTTGTTGACCTTGTTCCAGGTCACAGGTAATAACCTTGAGGAAGCAATAGTGAAGGTTGTCGAAGGCAACGTGCTAAAGGAGAAACCTTAAATGAAGCAATCATCATTGGAAGTGAAGAAAATGGCTTGTATAAACTAAAGGGTCACTTAGAGGTTGCCATGACCCACGCCATTGAAAACTCATGTGAACTTTGGCATAGAATATTAGCTCACATCAACTACAAGGCGCTACCATACATATGCAAAGTGGTCATAGGTTTACCAGAACTCAAGGTTGACCATGAAGGCATATGCAATGGATTTGCACAAGGGAAGAACATCAAGAACCCTTTTCCGAAGAGAGACAACAAAGAAGAAGGAGTCCTAGAGCTCATTCATTCAGATGCATGTGGCCTAATGCCATCGTCCTCCATTAGTGGTGTTCAGCAAGTTCAAGGAATTCAAAACCTTGATAGGAGGAGAACATACCTCAAAAGAGTTTGTGAACTTCTACAAAGATGTTGGGATCAAGAGGGAACTCACTACTCCCTAAAATCCCCAACAAAATGGTGTAGTTGAATGAAAGAACAGAACGATAATGGAAGTTGTGAAGACTATTATCGATGATCAAGATCTTTCTATGTGCTTATGGGCAGAAGCAACAATGGCAGTTGTATATGTACAAAACCGATTGTCTCATAGTGCACTTGGGCTCAAGACCCCGGAGGAGAAGTTCACCGGAAAGAAGACAGAGGGAAGCCATCTCAAAATAAATGGATGCCCAGTATTTATTCATATACCGAAAGAGAAGAGAAACAAGCTGGAACCTTTAGGAAAGAAGGGAATATTTGTGGGATACTGTGAGATCTTCAAGGCCTTCAGAATCTATATACCAGGTCACCATCACATTGAGATCAACAGGGATGTGACATTTGATGAAGATGCAGTGCTCAAGAAATCAAGAAGATGCCATATTGAATAATTATATGAAGAGGAACCCGTAATCCCCAGAACTGTAGTGAGGGAGGTTCCCAGAGCCGCAGAACCGGTGAGGGAAGTCTTAACTTCCCCTGATGAGGAAATTCTAGAAGACCATGATATGTTAGAAGTTCAAGAACCTCCTCAGTTGACAATCCTCCATAAAAGAAATTCAGCTTGGGATAGAGAGCTTATTCAATATGGAGAGAAGTATGGTGTTCCTAAAGGAACTACGAGAAGGGTGAAAAGACCAAAGCCATTCTCCAGTTATACAGTTTTGATGTGTGATCTTCTAGAGGAGGAGCCTACCTACTTTGAATAATCCATTCAAAGGAAAGAATGGGCAGATGTCATGACAGAGGAATACCAACCCATAATAAAGAATGAAGTATGGGAAATAGTTCCCAGACCGAAGAGTAAAGATGTGGTATCCTCCAAACGGATCTTCAAAATAAAACATGTTGTTGATGGAAGTATTGAGAAGTATAAAGAAATATTTGTAGCTCTTGGCTTTTCTCAAAAAGAAGGCATTGACTATGAAGAGACATTTGCTCCTGTAGCCAGATACACTTCGATCAGAACCATCATAGCCCTTGCAACTAAGATGAAGTGGAAGCTGCACCAGATGGACGTAAAGACAACTTTCCTAAATGATGTCATTGAAGAGGAAGTGTATATAGAAAAACCTCAAGGATTTGAAGTTGAAAACAGGAAGTCTCATGTCTGCAGGTTGAAGAAAGCATTGTACAGATTGAAGCAAGCTCCTAGAGCTTGGTATGGCCGAATAGACAGCTTTCTAACAAGCTTGGGCTTTACCAAGAGTAAAGCATATTCTAACCTCTACTCCAAGGTTATGAACGATGAGCCAGTAATATTACTGTTATATATGGATGAATTATTCTTAACCAGACAAGAAAATATCATCACTGAATGTAAGAAGAGACTTGCCTCAGAATTTGAAATGAAAGACCTTGGCCTAATGCATTATTTCTTAGGTCTTGAGGTATGGCAGATCTAGAGAGAATCTTCCTTAATCAAGGGAAGTATGCAGTCGAAATCCTGAAGAGATTCAACATATTGGAATGCAAGTCCATGAATACACCCATGGAAGCGAAGCTGAAGCTGCTAGTCGACACTTCGTCAGAATTAATTGATGCCATGTTGTACAGACAGATTATTGGATCGTTGTTGTACCTGATGAACACCAGACCAGACATTTGTTTGTCATGAACACCTTGAGTCAGTTTCTGGTAGAACCCAGACATGTTCACCAAGTGGTTGCAAAACATGTGATGAGGTACCTTAAAGGTACAATAGATTGTGGTCTTAGCTATGATAGAGATCATGATTTCACATTGAGTGGATATACTTATGTAGATTGGGCAGGAAGTGTTTCTGATAGAAAAATCACTTAAGGATGTTGTTTTAGTTTGGGATCAGCCATGATCTCGTGGCAGAGTAGGAAGCAATCCAACATTGCTCTCAGCACATCAGAAGCAGAATACATTGTTGCATGTTCTACCAGTTGCGAAGCTATATGTCTTCGAAAGTTTTTGATCGTCCTATTTGACCTAGAGATGGAAGCAACCATGATCCTATGTGACAACTAAAGCTGCATAAAGATGACAGAGAATCTTGTATTCCACGACAGGTCGAAGCACATAGAGATCTGATATCATTACATCTGTGACATGGTGAAGAGAGGAGCCTTAAAGCTCCAGTACGTTAGTACAGATGAACAGGTTGTTGATGTGTTGACCAAGCCTCTATCTCGTGTAAATTTTGAGCACTTTCGAGATAAGCTTGGTATAGTCCGAAAGGACCTTCCTCGAAAGGGGGAGTAATTGTTGTGATAAGACATCTCTTGCTTCCATCTTTATTGTTGTGACGTAAAGCAAGATGATGTGATGAGACTAGAACTGTGCTTCTGGCTTGATAGCTATGATGTAAAGCCAGTCTAGTATCCTGCTTCCAGCTTGATTGTTGTGACGTAAAGCAGGACGAGTATCTTGCTTCCATCTTTATTGTTTTGACGTAAAGCAAGATGATGTGATGATACTAGAACTATGATTTTGGCTTGACAGTTGTGACGTAAAGCCAGTCTAGTATCCTACTTTCAGCTTGATTGTTGTGATGTAAAGCAGGACGAGTATCTTGCTTCCATATTTATTGTTGTGACGTAAACCAAGATGATGTGATGAGACTAGAACTGTGCTTCTTTCTTGATAGTTGTGACGTAAAGTCAGTCTAGTATCCTACTTCCATCTTGATTGTTGTGACGTAAAGCAGGATGAGTATCTTGCTTCTAGATTTATTGCTATGACGTAAAGCAAGAAGATGTGATGTGACTAGTACTATGCTTCCAGCCTGAGAAGTTGTGACGTAAAGCCAATCTAGTATATTGCTTCTAGCTTGAGTGTTGTGACGTAAAGCAAGACGTTGAGATGAGACTAGTACGGTGCTTCCAGCTTGAGAAGTTGTGACGTAAAGCCAGTCTAGTATCTTTCTTCCAGCTTGATTGTTGTGATGTAAAGCAAGACGAGTACTGAGCTTCCATCTTAACAGTTGTGACGTAAAGCCAGTCATGTATTATGATGAGCCAACCTCGTGCTATGATGATGATGATGTATTATTTTTATACTAATACATATTGATGCAAATGATGATTGCATTCCTTTGAGAATGAAGATACTGTCGATGAAGAAAACTTCCGATGATTTATAGATACGCCAGTCAGTGTTCCAAGATGATATTGATGATGTTGTCCTCTCACCCACTTGATGTTGTTGATGATGTTGTACTCTCTCTCTCACCTAATGTTGTTGAAGAATACCCTTCTTGTTAAGGGGTAGTGTTGAAATAATGTAACTGTAAAGAGTATTCTTATTATTATTTGATATATTATTCATTGGATCAATCCCCATTGTGGATTGATCATGTCGGCTATTGTAAAAGGACCAAATCCCCTTTTGTGGATTGGTCATAATGTAATTGTAATAGGCAGAAAGAAAATCTGGCCCCAGTATATATTAAAGAGACCCTGAAATATAATAAAGGTGGTTATAACCACCCAGTTTGAGAAGTCGAACCTGCCAGTGAAGAGACACTTCACACGTGCCAAATTTGTATAAATAAGAAGGCTAGCACCTCACTTAGACACACACTTCACTTGATCATTGAGAGACAAGTTTCAGAACTGCAGTTGGAGAAGAGAAAGAGAGAGTGGTGCATCTTTGGGAGAGGATCTTCTGTATTAGCTTGAGTTATCTCTTGGCATTGTATTGACTATCTATAATAAGGAAGTTTTGTTGGGTTTTCTTCCCCTAGAGGGTTTCCCAGAATAAATGATGTGTCTCTTATGATTGTGTATTTCTCAGTGATCTTGTCTTATTTTTTTGTTATCTATTGAAATGCAAAGAACTATAATAATGGCTTAAACATTAACATTTACAACCTATGACCATAGGTGTGACTAGTGTACAATATTCCATTCTAAATTTCTTTTAGGAATGTAACCCATGTCATTCTACAATAATCATCAATGAGAAACATAAAGTAATTTTCTCCTTGTAGACTTTGTGTTCTTTTAGACCCACAAAGATCTGTATGAACAAGTTACAATGGCTCGATGTTGAGTACTCTGTTGATTTAAAGTTTTTTCTTGTTTGTTTTCCATGTTGTCATTGCTCGCAGAGAGTGTTTGAAGGTTTAATAATATTTGGAATGTCTCTCACTCCTTGTTTAGTGTTGAATTTTACCATATTATCAAAGTTCATATGACCCATTCTTATATTCCATAACCAGCTTTCATTTGTTTGTCCCATATAGGACTTTTCTCCATGGATCTCATTAAAGATATATACATTATTTAATGTTCTAAATGGACTTGCCACTAATATTCTGGAGCCTTTCTTCTGTATTTCATAGCCTTGAGAATTAAATGTGATATTGTGTCCTTGGTCACAAATTTGACTAACGCTAAGAAGATTGTGTTTCATACCATCAGCATACAAGGAATTTTATGTTTTAGTCTTTCCATTATTAAGACTTAGAGTACATTTTCCAGCTATCCTTGTAGTAGCATCCCTTTCAAATGTCACACTTTCTTTGTTAACTTATTTCAAAGTGAGAAACTTGATCTTGTCATCTGTCATGTGACTTTAGCATCCACTATCAATGTACCATTGGTTTCCTTTGTTTTTAGCATGAAGGGCAGTTTGGACAAGCGTAGATTCATCTTTCTGCATATCTTGTTCATGGTGTTACACATCAAAATTCCACACTTAAGCACCTCACCCTAAGTGTCGTAAAAGTGTCATATGCACCTTGCTAAGTGTTGCATACACCTTGACACCATGAAAGAACATTTGTCACAATACCTAGTCAATGAGGAGGAGAAATATATCATATGAATTATTCATTATTATTCATATGAAGGTCAAAATATTATGTGCACATGAATTATTTATTAATATTCATAAAAAAGAAATTAATTTAGTGTGAGAATCCAACTCACATTGAGTTTACTAATCTCAAGGAGAGGTTGAGAATATCATGGATGGTTGAGATATTTTATCAAACCAAAATCCTAATTTGATGGATCTTGAGAGATATTTCTTCCTTAAAATCCTTTAGAGATATTTTTTCCCTAAAATCCTTGAGAGATATTTTCTCCCTAAAAATCTTGGAGATCCCATTTTAGTGGATCTAGTTAGTGATCTTCTCCATGGTGATTAAGCCTCCAAATACTATATAATGAGGTCTTTCCATGGAGAAGAGGAGGAAGTTGGGAGATATCATACTTATGATCGTGGGATTCATGCAAGGGTTGGACAAGAAGAGCTTGGAGGAATTGCAACTGGCGTCATTCGTGGTCTGTAAGTTTTCTTTGTTCACATTTAATATACTTGGCATATTTCCTTCAAGTATGTGGTTTCATGTGCTTGAATATGTTTAATTTTATTTTTATATATTAATTTGCTTTGCCTAATCCATTAGAGTAGAAGGAAGTCACTTGTTTTTTGTTGTTCATTGCAAATATTGATTTACACTAGGAATTGGATCAAGTTTGTGGATAGGAGCAGCTGGGAGAAACGTCGTAAACAGAGTACATCTTACTTTACCTTCTCCTCACTTTTTCGATAAGAAAAATGATTTTATAGGAATGGTAGTGTCCAAATGATTGTTTATGTCTTGGTATAGGGGTCAATAATCCAAGGGAAAGTTCACTTGTCTGCAGGGGAATATTTATGTAACAGAAATTGGAGACTCCACTGGGAAAGGACATTGACTTGTCTTTCCTTGGATCATCTAATATTTTTCTCACCTTCAAATCTTATTTGTTGTTTGTTTCTGTTCTACTTCCCTTTCTCTCTTCTTCATTGAATATTTCACAAAGTCTTTAGCAAAGTTTTTTGAGTTTTTGGGAAGGTCGTTGCTCTCCTACTGTGTACACCAGAGCATTGATCTAGGATAAACTCTTTCTTGTAGTGTATACCATAGCGTTGTAGCACTCCATCCCTTTGGAAACAGGAGCGTTGATCCCCTTTTCTAGGTTTTCTTGCCCCTTTCTGCTCACTTTTTCTCAGTCTGATCCTAAGGGGATTTTTGCTCAGATACCTTTGAATACTCTTGAATTTGTTTTGCTAAGAGTTGGGAATTTATCACCCATTTATGTTTATCCTTTGAGTTTTCAAATTTTCTCTTAGTTGTGGTCCCCTTGGGTTAACAGGATCCCTTGGTTCTTTTTGCCTTTTGAGTTTATCTGATCTTTGTCTTGTAAATATTTCATGTTGCTTGATTGTTTAGGATTTTTCATCAATTAAGGTTTGCAAAGGTTGATTGGTATTGAGCCTTCTTGTATTCATTTGAAACATCTCACTTTTATGGATGATTAGGACTATTATGACAACCTAGCTTGATTTATGTTTCTTGTTGTTCATCGTTTGAGGATTTTCGTGAGTGTTTGTCTTCTTTGTCTTTTCCATCATTGAGTTCTTGATTGAACAAGTTATCTCCTACTTGTTTTCTTTCACTTCTCATCACTTTGAGTGAAATTTATTTGATTTTTTTTCCTCATAATTCTTTGTATTAAACTTAGATCTCTTTCATCTAAAAGTTAAGAAGTGAAAATTTTGCATATCTCTTTGCATATTTAATCAAACAAAGAATTTTTTCATTCATTAGGAAGTTTTTTTTGGTTTATGTTTTGGAAAAAGAGGTAGTTTTGCATGTGCATTTCGGTTTTCAAAAACATTTTTTTGGTAGTTTGGCATCGTATTGATCCCAGAAATTGAAAGTTGCATTGTTTTGAGTGTTTGCTTGTATTAAGAGGAACAACACTCTTCTCCTTCCCATACGTAGAATTCATCGCAAGAAATAATTGCATATAATTCTTTTGCATTCTATTGGAGTCGAGTCTCTTACACATCATCAATTTCATCTCCGTGAACCCTTTGAGTTAAAAGCCATTAAAATCAACCACGCATTAATAAAATTAACTCAGATGTTTTTTTTTTTTTAGCACACCAATAGTAGCCTTGGATTAGGGTCTTTAGACTAGGTGAAGTGAGAAAATTCTCCAAGACTACTAAACAAATTGTAGAACACTAAAGAGCGTATAAATCCAACTTTCATATAAGCATAGCCGAGAACCCCCTCTCACACGGGGGATAAACACAAGGTCACGTGCAAGAGAGTAGCGGAGATTACCCCTCCAAATATTAACCAATCGTAGAGGACAGATCGTATATTGGGGGTATTTCTTGATAAACCATTGGTTTCATTCGGTCTCGGTGCTTTGTGAAATCCGAATCTGTTCGGGGTCCTCTGGAGTCCTATCGATCCACAAGTCTTTAGTTCTCTTAAAGATCTTTAGACTTTGATATCATGCCCATACGTTCGGTCCTAACTGTCAATTGTACCCCCCCATAGGTTGACTACGAGTTGGTAACCTTAGTGGCCTTTCCTAGGTACCTATAGAGGTGACTGTGGGCGGATTCCCATGGTACATGGGGCAGATGTCGTATCACACTCTCAGTACCCTTGGAGGGTGATCCCGCAAAAGCAAGGGTTTCTTGCACCGAGAAGGGTTTTTATGTGGAGGTCGGGGTAACTTATTCTCACTTCTTTGTTGGCGGCTTGATATCCCATCTTTAGAAGATCCTTAAATATGTTGTTGCTTGGTTGATTGCTTTTAGTTTTCATAGGAGTTTTTTCTTTGTCTTTCATAGTCGGCCTTAGGATCATATTTTTCAGAGTATACAAGTTATGGAACCCAACACTTAGGAACCACAACACAATATTTCTTATGAAGCGGTGATTTCAGATCACGCTTCTGAAACTGGGAGCGTCACTCCTGGAAGTGGCCATCACGTTGAAGAACCGGTCCCAACCTTCATAGAAAGCTTGGCATATTTTGTGAATTCTCTGTTTACTGACCCACTTGGCCAACCACTCTTTGATCCACCATCCACAAGATACGTTGATTCTTATTCTTCTTATCGTTTACCACCTGGTTCCACCATTACACCATCTTTTGGCATGAACCCATCGATTTTTTTTTTTCCTGAAGGACTTGGGAATTCATATTTTTCCACAACTCTCATAGTTGATATTGTCAATGCTTATTCTTTACCGGAAACATCAGTGACCCAGGTAACCCTGACTCAACCACTTGCACATTCATCTCCTCTTGCACATGTGTCAGGTAATATTCCTGCTTCATTTTTTCCACACATGAACATGCCAAGTGCTTTACTTGGTCGTCCCATAGGTAAAATCACCATCATTCAAGTCGTTCACACAACCAAGGTTACACAAGCTACTCTGCCTCCATCTCACACATCACATATTAGTACTCCCTACATTGGAGGTCAATCTTCAACATGAGGGCAACCTTCAGCTGAGGGGAAACCTTCATTTGCAGGGAAAATTTTTACTGGAAGGAAACCTACATGATTGAAACATCAACAAGCATGGGGGAAATCCACTCCTGCAATTCCTTCTATCCCTACTACCACTTACCTGTATCCTGGACATCCATATCTAGGTGTTGTGAATCGTTTATGGGCTCAACCCAATCCGATGGGAATTTCTCTGCAAGGAACTATTCCCTATCAACCCGTAAACCCCATGATTGATAAAAAGTACACGGGTGGACAAACAGGACAACCACCTTACATAGGTGGAAAACTCGAACAACCACCTTATATGGGAGGACCATCTAGTTTTTTAATCTTGCCACAACTTGGATACGGTCCTATTAGTGTTCCTACACAATATGTTTATCGCTAGTATCAACAACCTAACCGACAACTATTGTTCTTAGCTACGTTATATCTGCTAGATATGTCGTGTTTAACAAACGATCCATCCTTCATACCCCATTTTGGCTTCCCATCCTTGCCAAATTATCGTTCGACATTCTGAAATTCAACGAAAAACCTAGGGAAGATCCTAACAATCATGTTATGACTTTCAACTTATGGTGTTCTTCCAACTCTTTGATGGATGATACCATTCGTAATAGACTTTTTTAGAGAACACTTATAGGTGTGGTAGCAAAACGGTACATTGAACTATCACATAAATATTTTGTCGACTTTAACTCTCTTTCCATGGCTTTCCTGACGTATTTTCAGTTGCCTATATGGTACAAGAACGGTACAAAACTTTTTACCTCTCTCCGAAAATCCTCTTCTACCCACATCTCTTATCATATTCATGAGTGGAGACAATGGAGATGGTTGATTAAAGCTCCAATTCCGAACCAACTCCTCGTGGATTGGTTTACAAAGTCACCCTTGCCTCCCATCACCCGCGATTTTGCTATGGGAAACATAGTTACTGAGGAGTAGGTTATCTGTCGTGCATAGTATTATTTGGACTTGGTTTACTCCCAGTCCATCACACTTTACGATATGATCTCTAATGCTCCTCGCCCGTCGAATGATTCGTCAAGACCTACTCCAGAATCTAGTTCCATTCCAAACACCACAACTACTTCCACTCATGCTCAAACCTCTAAGGTGAATGCAGTCCAATCCACTTCATCTCAACAACCAGGAGGTAAGAAGAAAAATAAGGGAAAATCCAAGAAACCTTCTAATGAGCAGGATAACCCTAAGTCTGTTGATACTCAACCAACAAGGAAACCTAAATATCCTTGTATTATTTGTGAGGAAGACCACTACATGAAAGACTACCCTCATCATGAGGTTGTCGCTAAATATCTAAAGGGTACCTCCCAACCAGTTCAACAACAACATCTGGTTGTACAAAACCATGTCCCTCCACAAGGAGGCGACCCAGGTCATTCGCACCATGGGGATGCTTTCATGAGTGCCTCTGAGGTTTACATGTTTAAGACAGTCAATGTCACAACTCGTGCAAATACTTATGACACTCCTCCAGGTGATTAGACTAAATGCAAGGTTGTCGACCAGCCCTCTAATTCTACCCTCCTCCATCTTCCAATCCTCTTCAGATTGAGAAGCCGATTTCTACCCTTACTTCTTCCAGTTCGTTAAATAAAGGAAGAGGAACTTACCGAAGGTGAGTTATATCGAGCATGTGTTACCCTCCTCAATCTCGTTAAATGAAAAAGAGGTACACATCTATCTAGGTGGGGGAAAAATTGAAGGAAGTGGGTCAAGATTTTGGGAATCCTTTATGGCAGCTATTGTCTCCCTTGAACATGGTACATGTTTGTGTCTCATCTTACAGTTAGGTAATCTTCTTGTCTTTGAGTGATACAAATTCCATGTGTCTCCATAATTTTTCATCCAATTCGAAGAGTTCTCTTATTTTCGTCACATTACATTCTTGGTACGCGTCGAGTCAATGCTGCCAAGTCAGTTGTCGTGCCTCGTCATGTTTAAGGGAAGTTTCACTTCAAACCATCCATCTGCAGTATTGCCAGTTTCCATTTCATGTTTCAGTCCATGCTCATTCGATTCACCATCTTAAATCACGTTCCTATGTAAGTTTTGTGTTGATGATGGGGGATACATCAAGGCCCTCCTTCGACGATTATTTTCTTGTCGACTTCAACACATCATCCAGGAATTAGACTTATAAACCAGTTAGTAACTTGGTACCTACATGCCTTAATGGCATGCCTCCTTGCTTCTGACAATATTTTTACATCATTGACCTTTGATCAGATGATTCCAAGAATGTTCAACCTCAAATCATTTATTCACATTGGATGGAATGTACTAAGGTACCTTGGGAGTCATTGACATCATTAGTGATTTACCTCGCACTTGTTAACGGTTTACCTCAATGATCGGTAATCAAGTGGTTTCTACCATGTTCGACATTAAATCATCTATTCACATGGCTAGATTCATACCACATCGGGATTGGAAAGAAGACCCTGGGTTGAGCGTTCACTCTGTTATCTTCTTTGCCCAGGATGCGAAGGAGATCATTTGAGAATGTTGATATATATGGTGTTACATAGATCCACATTGTATTGGTTTGTGGCTATTTTTTATCATCTCGTAGCTCCACTGTGTATATTTCGTGGCTACGATCAGTTCATGTCATGGAGGTATGGATCCACATTGTATCTCTTGTGGACATATCCTTAGTCAATATTTTTCATGGATCTGCAGTGTATTGGTCGGCAGTCGTGCTTTGATTCATCTTGTATTCAGATCATAGGTATGTCTACCTCGAAAATGGGACATATATTAATATTGTTTGATGGTTGTTTGCAGCTTCTGCCAGGTTCTCCAAATCCACACCTTTTTATTGAATAATTTTAAAGTGTTTCGGCCACCAATTTCTCTTATGACCTCACACTTTAGGGGGCATCTATTACACATCAAAATTCCACACTTAAGTACCTCACCCTAAGTGTCGCAAGTGTCGTAAAAGTTTCATATGCACCTTTCTAAGTGTTGCATACACCTTGACACCATGAAAGAACATTTGTCACAATCCCTAATCAAAGAGGAGGAGAAATATATCATATGAATTATTCATTATAATTCATATGATGGTCAAAATATTATGTGCACATGAATTGTTTATTAATATTCATAAAAAGGAAATTAATTTAGTGTGAGAATCCACCTCACATTTAGCTTCCTAATCTCAAGGAGAGGTTGATAATCTCATGGATGGTTGAGATATTTTCTCAAAACAAAATCTTAATTTGGTGGATCTTGAGAGATATTTCCTTCTTAAAATCCTTGAAAGATATTTTCTCCCTAAAATCCTTGAGAGATATTTTCTCCCTAAAAATCTTGGAGATCCAATTTTAGTGGATCTAGTGAGTGATCTTCTCCATGGTGGTTAAGGCTCCAAATCCTATATAATGATAAATTTTCATGGAGAAGAGGAGGAAGTTGGGAGATATCAGACTTATGATTGTGGGTTACGTGCAAGGGTTGGACGAGGAGAGATTGGAGGAGTTGCAGCTGACATCATTCATGGTCTGTAAGTTTTCTTTGTTCTCATTTAATATACTTGGTCTATTTCCTTCAATTATGTGGTTTCATGTGCTTGTCTATGTTTAATTTGATTTGCATTAATGAATTTGTTTTTCCTAATCCATCAGAGTAGAAGGAAGTCGCTTGTTTTTTGTTGTTCATTGCAAGTATTGATTTGTGCCAGGAATTGGATCAAGTTAGCGGATAGGAGCAGTTGGGACAAACATCATAAACATAGTACATCCTACTTTACCTTCTCCTCTCTTTTTCGATAAGCAAAATGAGTTTATAGGAATGATTGTTTCTATCTTGGTATAGGGGTCAATAATCCAAAGGAAAGTTCACATGTCCGCAGGGAAATATTTTTGTAACACCTGGGTCCTTTTACAAACTCCTATGAGTTATTTCTTTTGTTTGACAAGGGTATCCACATCCTTGTTTCGTCTAGGAGTTTCCACAAGGTCACTTCTACAAAAACGTGCTTTGTGCCCATAGTTTTTGCATTTATAGCATGAAATATTGTTATCAAATAAAGTGGCGAATGAATTATAGTTTTTTGTTTGAGAATCCATAAGCATTAATGTATTTGTTCCATACATGATTATTTCTTGTATGCGTTCTAGAATCTATTTCTTTATGACCAAAATGATTACAACAAAATCAATAGCCAAAGAAAGAAGTTTTGTACCAGTTCATGTGAGGACGCCTTGGTGGGAAAGATCTTTTGAAATCTATCCTTGTTGTCCTTAGGAGAAATGCCAGCTTTTTGTGGAATATTATTTTCTTTCTTCTTCTTGTCTTCATCACTGATGGAAATTTTGAGTACATCAACATAGATTTTATATTTTTCTTCATTTACTTTCTTCAATGGCCCTACAACTTCTGGATCCTCTTTGGTGGTCATATAACTCTTATCATAACCAAGACCCGTCTTAATAAATAGTAACCTTTGAAAATTGATGATATTATCTAAGGTTTTGGCACTCTTTTCAAAATTCAAGCTTTTTTTCAACTGAGCAATTGACTTTTCCAAATCCTTTCTTAAAGAAACAAGTTCAGCTTCTAGCTTCTTGTAATTTTCTTCCTTTTCCTTCAACTGAATTATCACCACTTCTTCTATCCTTCTTGCCTCTTCTAATTGAAATTTTAAGCTTATGATAATCTTTTATGATTCTTCAAGGCTTTGTGACATTTTGTCTTTTGAATCATGATCCTCTTCTTCATATTTCTACAAATGTTCTTTTTATTTCAAAATATTTTTCCTCGGCTTCTTTATTTCTCTTAAGGCACACACGAGTTCTTATTCAAGATCCACTTCTCCATCCATTTCATCATTTTCCTCTTCTTTTGAATCCATCATTTCTTTGTCTTCATCAATCTTAATTCAATTTCCATAATGAAAGTTTCTTCTTTATCACTATTGAAACTGCTTTCACTGCTTTCGTTAAACGAGTCACTGACCCCTTTTGAGTAGAGGCTCCTCTTCTGCTTATAAGAGTTCTTCTTATTTTCATGTTTGTCATGTTTGTGGTTATTTTTTTGTGGATGGTTTTTCCTCTTTACGTTATAGTCTTATTCATTATCATTACTTTTTTTTTCGCATATGGACATTTAGTAGAAAAATGTCCTACTTTTCCACAGTTAAAGTATTTAAAGGGCAACTTACCTTTTTATTTTCCAGATCCCTTTTTGAGTTTTCTCACAAAATTTGCTTCCTCTGCATCTTATTCACAGCTAGAACAATCGCTTGATTTTTGTTCTTTGTTAGTCATCTTCTTTGAGGCTTTGAAAGTTCTTCTTTCTTTGATGACTTTTCCTTTTCATTCCTCATATCATATGTAGTGAGCATCCCATGTAATTCATTCATTGTTAATTTATCAGGATCTTTTATTTCCTCAATGGCAGAAATTTCACATCAAATCTTAAGGGGAGTGACCTCAACACCTTTTGCACAATCATTGGTTCTGCAACTATTTCACCAATTCCTCTTATGGTGTTGACAATTTCATCCACATGGAGGAGATAGGATGCAACATTTTCTTCATCTTTCATATTTAGACTCTTGAACTGTCTTCTATGAGTTTGGAGCTTAGCCTTCTTGACCTTGTCATCACCTTCATGGATGTTTTGAATTTTTTCCCAAATTTATTTTGTTGATTTGCAATGCATTAATTTGACAAATTCTAATTCTGACAGACCGCACAAGATGGCGTTCATGGCTTTTGCATCATTTTCATTAGCCTTTTTATTGGTCGTATATGTTGGTGGAGTTGTTGGGGTTGTATAGTCACAACTGATTTCCAAATATAAAAACCAAGGGCCACTATATATGTTCACATACTTATACTCCATAAGGCATAGTTTGTTTCATCAAACAACGGAGGCCTATTTGTAGATAAACCTTCATGATCGACCATGTGTTCTCTCGAGATCTACCTTCCAGTGGTCAAGTTATTTCTGAAGGAACCTGCTCTGATACCAATTGTTGAGCACATACTTATACTGAGAGGGGGGGTGAATTAGTATAAGGATATCCCTTTTTTTTTAACATTCTTAAACCATAATGAAGAAATAACATAAATGTAACAACTAGAAAACACAATATTTTATGTGGAAACCCTTTTGGGAGAAAACCTCAAAAACTTATTTTTATAAATTTGTAGCTACCGACCTACTGTTACAAATGTTTGTAGGAACCAACCTACTAAAGACATCAATCCCCTCTATTATTTGTAGGCATCGGCCTACTGGAGACATTGATCTCATATAATGTTTGTAGGAACCGACCTACTGGAGCCATCGATCCCCTCATCTATTTGTAGGAACCGACCTATTGGAGACATCAATCCCCTCTATTGTTTGTAGGCACTGACCTACTGGAGACACCAATCCCCACAGTTGTTTGTTTTGTAGGCACTAACCTACTTACAAGTTTACAAGTTCTTCATAAGAATTTCCTTCATTGGTATGCTTGTTTCTTTTGTCTTCACCAAAATATTCTCTACGCTTATTACTTCTTCTTTCGCCATATTCGCTCTGCACTTGCTACTTCTTCATATCCATTTCCTTCACTGGTCTGCTTGTTGCTTCTTTCTTCACCAAATCTTTTTTGCGCTTGTTTTTTCTTCTTTCGTCATATCTGCTCTACACTCACTACTTCTACTTTCACCAGATCATCTTGGCACTCACTCCTTCTTTTGTCATATCTACTCAACACTCACTCCTTCTAATTTCGCAAGACCTATTAGTTGGATCATCACTCTCTCCTTTTTAAATAATATTTAATATTTTCTCATATTATATTCTCATATGTAAGTATTACATTATTGCTCTTCACCCACACCATATTTATCACACTCCTCTTCTCCTTTTATACTTTACCATTAAATCTACATGAAAATTCATGTACATTTGAAAAGACACGACTATGTGCATTTTTACTCCATTTTTGTTTTTTAATTCACATTTACTTTTTAATCCACTTTCACATAACTTCATGTTTAATCCACTTTTACTTTTCAATTCACTTTCACATAACTTCATATTTAATCCACTTTATGTAACTTCATATTTAATCCACTTTCACATAACTGCATTTCTAATCCACTTTCACTTTGCATTTATTAAAGTCACATTTCCTTTGAATATTTATATTTGAATACTTACCTTTGAAAACAATAACAATAATTTATTCAATAAAACCCTAAAAGAAGAAAACCCTAAAATTTTAACCTAAATTCATTAAGGTAACTTGATTACACGAGTAATCCTTATATCTATAATATTGCAATGCTTCATTGGTGCTTCATTAGGCCATGGTTCAAATATTACCAGTAGATTTCAACTCATTTAAAAACAAATATTTGAAGAACACATTCTTATCTCATTTCTCTTTCAACAATTTCCAGAGCAAGTTTGAGAGTGACAAGTTGTGTGAGATTCCATGCCAAAGGTCCCTCTAAGAAGTGCATGTTTGTGATTATTTGGGTGGATGCTCCATGCCACAAAGTAATTGAATTCAGATTTAAAACAATATATCTAAAATTTGAAATACTAGATATGAAGCAACAACATAGATCAAACAAAATAGAGTTAGTTGTAACAATTCACTCAGCATGGATCAAGAACAACTTGTTGGGTGTAATGGATCTCAAAATTCTTCAGCAAGCTAGAAACCACAAATAAAAATTAATAGTCAACAAGGACAAATCGATCTTTAGGAATCAAATTAATTACTCTCCACTCAAGCAAGCAAATCTATCACTCGAATCTACCACATATGAACGATCTACCACAGATCTATGAATTGGATCTTCATCAATATCATGGATTATGTTGGTTCTTCAATGCTCTCTCATGGATCAATACCATGGAGGAGCTATGATACACATATCAACCTCTCAAATATCAACTTCAAATTGCAAATATTCCATGGAAAACTACCATGGTGGTATCATTCCTTTAAGACTATAAGAGCTCTAATACCATGTTAAGAAATAACACAAGCAAGACAAGAACTTGGCGAAAAGGGCTTTAAGTCATTGTCAACATTATGTATCATCCCATGATATCAATTTATAGTACATGTATTTGACCACTTCTAAATCTAAATCTCATTAACAACCCATCAATAAATAAGGATGACAACTCATAAGAATGTGGTCTTGGACATTGTTATTGTCTAGAGACTCGTAGTCTAACATCATATTGATAAATAAAATGTTGAAACTAATTTATAAGAAAAGAAAATGTGTAGATAACACTAAAAATACAAAATTATTTAAAATACTTAGTCATAGTAGTGAAAAAAGAATATTGGACCATATTCACTATATAAAGGGTGAAGTAGCATGTATCAAATTGTTTAACTTAAACATATTATTCAATATTTGTTTTTAAGTTTGTAATGTATTTTTTTGTTGTTGATTGATTTTGTAATCTATAAATAAAACAAGGTTGCATGGCAGCGTATACCTACCACTATGAAGTTATAATAAAATAAAATTTATACATATGCATTCAATACTATATCTATTCAATACTATAAATATGCAAGAGGATTTTTCACAAAGCACAGGTAAGTAAGTAAAATATGCATGAGGGTCTCTCGCAAAGCACCGGTAAAGAGTTTCTCTGAAGATGTAGGAGGATCTCTCACAAAGCACTTAAGGAGGACACAGTAACGCACAAGTAAAGAGTCCCTACCAAGATTTTGCATAGGTAAACAAGTGAGTAGTTGTGATCGTGACATGGAAGAGAAAGAAGCCCAGGAGCTATTGTGTAACAACATTATTTCAGTTATGTCCATTGTATATATATAATTCATTCAGCTACTAAAAATCCATGAATGCATCTCTTCTAAATACGTAACAACAATTGATATTTGTAAATTGAATGTCGAACTAAAACAAAAACTTCCATTACATTGGAGTATGCATTCTGGCGGAATTTATCGTCCATCCAGTCAACAATTAGAGCATATCCCGCCAGTCAGTTGTGTGGGTGTTGCGTGCATTGGCATTGAAGTGGACCGGACATCTTAGATTCCTATTAGGACAATACAATATATGGACTCAATGACTCAAATGGGGATGAAGTCGACCATCGGGAGAGGTAATGATTGTACTCCTTTCCCACTCTAAAATAGGTGGTCGTGTCTAGTCTCCTTAGCTATAATATCCTTAGCTATAAGGAAGAGGGATAAAGGACGCCATACCTTTAGAGGGAAGGACGCCCTACCTTACCAGCTTTAACGTAGTCATAAAAGCTAACATTGCTTGCTAAGATAGATACTTGCCTTTAATCCCTAGCCAGGGACTGGACACTATAGACTTAAAGCGGGCCACTTTAAGTTAGAACTTTCTTCACCTCCTGGCCGTATCTATATACCTTTAATGATCATATCCCGCACTAGCCGATAGGGAGAATTTTGAATCATGAGCTGATCAAAATCACTAGGAAGAAAAGCGGAAAAGTAAATCCCCACTTCAGCCCCAAGTTGGCTCCATTAGCCTTAGTTGATGTTCGTCTCAAAGTTTACGAATTCCCCACTGGTTATCTCATCACAGAGGGAGGGGGAACAATTCCTACTCCCTAGTTAAATAAAAGTAGTTATGCATTACGTTTACAGGTTAAGCAATTATACAGTCATACATGAATTTCATGACTTTGATTTAGCTTTTATATTATTCATGTATGTCATGTACTTTGTGTTCCGTAGATAACAATAATATATTTTAAGTGATTTATCCCTCCATGCAGCATGCATGCACAAACTCACTTATGTGAATCAGAAATCATGTTCCATGTGTATCTCTCATACAACGAGTGTCTCGCCCATAAACGAGTTGTTGATGTTGCTTGTTGGTGAGAGAGTGTGTAGTCTAGCTCACTCGTTGATCCCAAGGACCTCACAAAGCAGAAGCATTAGTTTCGATCAAAGATCATTCGAGATAAAGGCGCCTCCTCTTGCATGGTAGCTTTCTTGGTTTGCATGATCGCTTGTTAGCCATGGTATGTAGGTGATATCAAACACTTTGTTTCACATGGTTTTACATTCTCGTGAGCGCTTGAAACACAACGTGGGGGTATTCCTCCCAGATTGTCTTTTTCTTGATGGACCAATTAAATATTCCTCGTGAGTCAAAAGGATAAAACAATATCGAATGCAAAACTATTGCCATTATAAAGCAGTGGAATTAGGATGGATGGATCATGTTGTTACTTCTTTAAATCTAACATATTCCTTTCTAAACTGTGCTTTCTTTTCTAAGCTTCAATGTCAACCTTTTGTTCTCCTTTTTAAGCTTCAATGTGAACTTTCCATGTTCCAGAGACATCTCTTTTGAGTTCAGTTATTTTATTAATAAATAACAGTTAAAATCATGATTTCGCAAAATTGTGATAAATTTGTGTTCCATTATGATCATGGTGAACTTTTCTTCCCGGTTTTCATCATAATACTTCCGCTCTCACAGCAGTAAGAAAGTCTTGAATTTTACTTGAGATTGAGATTTCTTAGGCCGATTTTTCATTCCTAGATTAATAAACATGGTCAATATATAATGGGTGGCCAATAACTCGATGATAACTTATAATTTATGTAGAAGAAATATACACAACACTTATATGATATGAACATGTACTAAAACTTTTGTAAAATTTTAAAAATTAAATAACCAAAACGTTTCAAACAAACTTAAAAAGTAAACATCTAAATATAGTTTCAAAATATTTATATATTCAATTTTCAATAATATTAGTGCTTTGATATGAAAGTTATGTTACTTTTGGAAAGGTGGTTAATATGTATGTGAATAATATTCACTCATTTTAGGAAAGATGTTGGACGAAAAGTAATATTCAGCAATAATGTCACATCAAATTTTGCTTATAAAAATTATACAAATATTTTGTATAATTGTTTTGATTTATATAATATTAATTTAATGAGACATTAAATTTATGGCTTAGCCTTGTCTCATGTTTGATATTTATCTATACTGTGTTTTTAGTTTTTTTTTTTATTATATCTTTCTCTTTCTCTCATTATATATGGGAGTTGTTTTCACACTTTCACATTATACACACATTGGATGTATCATTTAGTCTTATGAACATACTTTTGTGGTTATTTGTTGGACATCAATCAAATTATCTTATCTTATTTATGGAGGGTTAATGAAATTGTTTACAATTGAGGGAACAAAATAACATAATAACATGGGAAAATCAAACACAGGGTGAAAAGAAAAGGGCTCAACATCATAATCATAGGGAAATAGAGGGGATCAACATTATAACCATATGCAATCAGTAAATATGGCACAATAACCATATGCAATCAGTAAATATGGAACGATAGGATCATAAGTTATAAAAGAAATGTATCTTTGTTGTGAAACAAATTCCTAGTCTAAGATGAAGTAGTAAGAGACATTACATTGTAATTATGGAGAAAAACTTTGAGTGGTATTTTAGTTGGGATGGAATTTTCCTTTGATTTCTTGGCATCCAATTATTAGGTTTAAAGCAATTTTCTTTCTACATAATCTTTTACAATTTTTCCATGCTTACGACCACTTGTTAAAGAATGCACTAGGTAATTCATCTTCCCCCGTATGGGCATGTCCCAATAAAATGTCCAATAGATGTAAGATGTTCTCTGAGGAATTTGTAAATTGATTTAGTGCTAGTTGCTACTATACAAACCACCAAACTGATATCCTGAAAAAAACACATTTTTTAGATGATTATTTGAATGGAGGTAAGAAAAATTCTAATGCAGACACTGATTAAAAAATATGGACTTGGGTTTTCAAACATATTTTGAACTACTTCACAATGCAACAATCCTTACCATAGGGCCAAATGCACTACATGAAGCAAGTAGAACTGCTTATGATGCTTTGCTTTCGGAGGGCTTTGCTCTCTTAACATGAGGGTTTGAGTTCTGCAATGGACCACCAAACAACTCCAAATTTCTCTCCCTTATTTTTTCCATTATGTGCTTCTGTGTGGGTTCCAACTTTGGTCTACATGATCAAATCGACAAGTTATGGATGGACTTCCATCTCTTTTCAAGGAAATAACTTCATGCATTGAAAATTAAAAGTGAATAAAGTTGTACTGGTTGTACTCATCCAAAGTTAGAATGTGCCCTAATGTTTATGTAAAATATCACTTTACTTCATGAATAATTGCCATTACACATATCAATTAAATAACCGCCACGAAAAACCATTTGATAGAGAGCCGACGAGAAGTATGGCCGAGATGGACAGAAGCGGAAGCAGAGTTTGATGATATTGCTCACATAGTCGTGGCACATGTTCGTTCACTGCACACCTAGGCGGATTATTTGCTCGTAATCGAATTGAAGTTCCTGTAGGGGCTATCTCTCTCTCTGGCCAGACAGGAATAACCATCCTTAAACCCCTATTGAAGAATCGGCTACAGACAGAACGGTGGTTATTCCTGCCTAGCCGGAGAGAGAGACAGATAAAGTCGTAGTTCTTCCAGTGCAGTAGGTCATGGCAGTAGAATGGGTATAGTTATTCCTGTGATATCAGAATCCGTACTACAGGGAACCGAAAAAGTAAACAAACCTTCATTCTAATGCAACATTGAACCTATCGACTGGACCGCGACCGGGGGAGGACTTGACCGAGAGGAGGCCAAGCAAAGCAACAAATTTCAAAGAAGCAGGAGATTTAAGCTCCACGAAACCGGCTTGTTGACTCCTTCGTTCCTTGACTGTTGAATAAATTTTTCTTTCATTCTATCTTAAACGTATGTTTCCTCCACCTGTAAACACATTCAATAGTAGCAACCACGGATTTATGAAGATATTCATAGTTCTAATAAGAGGTAGAAGAAAAAATAACAGAGCTATGCACAAGACCAACCAGTTACAGATCTAGATTCAGTAGTTTACCTTGAAGGTTCACTCTCCCATCGTTTGATCGGCATGTTGTTCGTTGAGGGTCTCTCGCAAAGCACGGGAAAAATACAGGTAAGGAAACACGGGTAAGGAAGCAATACAATTATGTGAGGATCCGGTTTGAAGTAAATATAAACAAAGTGGACTTCAAACACTTGGTGATTAGCATCCATGCAGGGTGAACACTTGATAGAACACTTGGTGATTATCATTCATGCACTAAACATTAGACAGTGAAAATAAAGCGTAGACATTTAATGTCACGCTTTATTTTCTAGGTTTTGAAACAAACATTTAGCAACAGTTACCTTAATTGCAATATTGCTTAAAAAAAAAATTGGTAGCCATCAACTCAGCAATAACGGGTTGGTTTCACTAACCAATTAGATGTCAAAAAAATGTTTTTAAACAATTAAGAAAAATAAAGAAATTGAAACTGTAATGTAAAACTTTGGAAATCGGCTCAAAAATTTTTGATCCACAGTGAATTAATAGATAATCAACACAATATTGATCCCTATATACCATGCCTGGCGACAGGTATAATAAGAGGAAAATTGGAACAATAAGGTGTTTTCGTATCTTTACAAACATTCTAAAAAGTATTCTTAACACTATATATATAATAAAAATAAATAAATAAAAATATACAAGTGTGAATTTTATTTTCAATGATATCATTGGATAACTTTTATTTTTATTTTCAAGGATATCAGTGATAACTTTTATAATAAATACATGATAACCCAAAGTGTGATGTCTTTCTCACCAAATTTATAAGTATAATTTAGTAGTTGGTATGCCCTTTTAGTCACTAAAATGAGTAAAATTTAAAATATATTTTTATATGTAGATGTTATAATGAATAATTATGTCTAGACATTAAGTATTTTATGATTATAATTTTATTAGATATTTTAATAGAATTAAAATAGTTTTATATGTAAAAATGTGAAAAACAATTGTACAGGTTCAAATCTAAAGGGGTAGGGTATGTATACTTTCATAGATTTTAATAGTCAAATATTTACATGAAGGTGGTCCTTTGTCCCACAAACAAAAAAGTCTCATGCATCAATTTGGTGTTTGACTTCACAATAACCTTATTATTATTATTATTATTTTGTAAGTAAGGAAGATATATTAGATCCTGCTAAAGAGAAAAAATTACAGATGTCGGAATATCCCAAGAGACCGTGACAGCATCGCCCTGGTGAGAAACCATTGTTGCCACATGGTAGTGGAGTTTCCAATTGTCCATGCAATTTTCAAAAACTGTAGCAAGCAAAAACTGTGCTAGTCCTAGAGCTAGGATGCCACGCAGGGCTGGAACCCTGTAAACTAAGTTGTCTAGAGACATAAAAAACTTGAGAAACCTGAGAAAGTTGGGATCACTCGGAGCTGAGGTCAGGCCTTCGTTCTTTTTGATTGTCCTGCGCAGTGTCCTTACCCAGAGTCCTTGTGTCCGGGATGGTATGCCAGAGATCTTGGTGACTCCAGAAGCTCCTCGCGACGAACCTGTATGTCATCCTTGTTCTGCAACTCCTTGATGGCGCACTTGACGTCCATGATTGAGCTCTTGATGAAATCTAGAGAGTTCTTCAAAATCTCCATCCCATCGCACCGAGAACAAGAAAAAAAGGGCGGAGGGGGTGGTGGAGCATCAAAGGACGAAGAGGGGGAGGTGGGAGATGGGATAAGGGAGGATGAAGAAGAGAGAGGGGTGGTCGGGCTGGGGGGAATGGAGGGTGGAGTGGGGCGGGGTGGAGGTTGGTGGGTAGGTGGTGGCTCTGGGATGAGCTTTGGGGCGAAGCTGAGGGAATTTCCAAAGCTATTGAACCACTCGACTCTGCAAGCATACGAAGAGGACAAAGGAGGTAAATCATGAGGGTGTTCCGGAGAGGAGGTGTGAGTAGGGTCAGGGGGGATCTCCAGAGTGGAGGCGCGAATAGGATCCTAAGGCAAGCTATGAGGATCTGCCACGATCCCTCGCGCCTCGGTCTCTCGTTGCATACCAGGCCGCCCCACACTTAGACTTACCTCGCTGGCGAGACATCAGGACTATGACCAGGCGAGGAGGGGAGGGAGAGAACCAGAGAAGGAGCTCGAAGCGACGGTGGAGCGAAGGAGAAAGATCGAATCAGAGCCAAAGAAAAATGCAGACTGGTGGATGAGTGTGAGGCGCGGGAGGAAAATAACGCAAATGAACCATGGGTTTCCTTGTCGCAGGCCAAAAACCATTGATCCGGGAAAAATGATGGGAGTGGGTAGGCATCCAACCCATCGCATTTACCATCCTTGCGATTTGGAGCTCCATTGCATTAAATTGTTCTGTGTGAAATTGAATGAGAGGGTCCATCGAACGAGGATTTAAATGCATGGATTAAATTCTAAGGTGAGTGCGGGCTGCATTGGCGTGGTATGGCGTGGGTTGTGGCCAGGTGTCCGCCCAACTGTCCATAAGCTCGTCGATCTCGATGACACCTCCAGAAGAGACGACGACGATTATTATTATTATTATTATTATTATTATTATTATTATTATTATTATTATTATTATTATTATTATTATTATTTTATTTTTTATTTTTTATTTTTTATGTTTTTTTAAACTTCAATAATACATACCTTAGAGAAATATAATTATAATATTATATAAATTAATATTTTGTATACTTTAATAACACATGATGTTAAACGTTATTAATTTTAGAAAGATTTTAAACGTTATTAAGAATAACTTAAAGTTTAAGATTTCCTAATCTTAAAATGATTTTAATGATGTGTTTAGTATACATTAAAAAAAAATGTGATATGCACTAAATAAAAATATGTTTTATGCAATATTTACCAAATTCATATAATATATTTTATTTATATAAAATATTGAAAAAAGCTAGTTTTAGATGTAAGTTCACACCAAATCCACTAAAGTTAAGAATAATAAGAACCTTATACACATATTGGCACAATGAGTGCTTTTGAGTCTTTATTTGTGTATGTTGGAGAAATTTCTATTTTCGGCACACTAGTTCAATGGAAGTTAACTGAATAGTTATATTTTAGACTTTAAGACTAGTTCATTGGGAGTTAACTGACTAGTTCTATTTTAGACTTTCTAATCTTACACCATCACTATTATGCATGCATTCCTAATTATAGTATGTCATTGCCTCTATAAGTGAAGATCGTTCATTCATTGATAAGATAATAATAGACATTGATTCACATTATTCATTGTATATCTCTCTTCTTTTTCTTGATAAGATTTGTTTGTGTATGTTTTAGCTAGATCTCTTGTGCAGGTTTCCATGAAACACTGATATGGTATCAGAGCTATACTGCTTGGAGCAAGCCAGACAAGCCAAAGAATAAGGAAAGTCGAAGTTTCAGCGAGCTAAATCTGTGGTCATACCTTTCAACAGTTATTCCTCCCAAAATATTATGTTTTTGAGGAAACGGCCAGCGTAGAAAGTAAATCGATCCATTTTGGAAGTGGGTTTTCAACCGTTTTGCGAGATTCTTCACTGTTTGCTCAGAAAGTAAGCCGCAAGATAGCCTCCTGAAACTGATATGAATATGTGGTCGTACATTTCAGCAGTGATTGCTCCCAAAATATTAAGTTTTTGAGGAAACATCCCGCGTGGAAAGTAAATCGACCCATTTTGGAAGTGGGTTTTCAACCGTTTGGCGATATTCCTCGTTGTTTGCTCAGAAAGTAAGTCAGAAGATCATCTACTGAAATTGATACGAATTTTCACTTAAAGTGTCCTTTCTGTCATGATTTCTTAATTTTTCACTTGCAGATTAAGAGTAAATTTTTAGGGGTGCTTAGAAATAGTGGAAGAGATGGAAAGGACAACTATTATATAGTCAAACTTAGTAGTAATCATCACACCATACAATTGTTTTGATTGGAAGCCCAAGGCAGAATTCCAACTCAGAAAGAAAGGACTGTATAATTTGACGATGGCGACAAAAACAGAACCTACATCAGAGATTGAGAAGATGAGATGGGTGAACTGTAAGGATGAGGCCACGAGACTACTTCTTGAGGTAATCTCCACTAATATATGGTTTCATGTTGCCACATGCAAGACTCCAAACGAGATCTGGACCACCTTGGAAGGACTCTTTGGAAAGCAGGATGAGATGTGAGGTCATATGTTTGAGGTAGAGTTGAATACCTTAGACCCTAAAAGTTTCGATAATATACAAGATTATTTTACTACATTTAAATCTTTGTTATTGAGCTTGGGTGAATGTGGTATTGATAAGTCTACACAAGATAAACAACTTATTCTAACAATCTTGGCCAAGCTAGGACTAGAATACGTTGTATATGTCTTGAATTTCCATTCTGGCATATGTCTTTTTGGAACAAATTGGAAAATGCCTACGTTGGCTCAGTTCATTTAGTCTCTTACACAAGAGCAAATAAAACTCATACAAATGGGTCATATGAAAGATCCCAAAGCACATGCAGTCACCATGCATGATGGAAAAGGGTCATCCAAACAGAATGAGAAGGAGGGATATTCCAAACCCTTCAACGATTCTTCAGGTTCCAGAGACTCTTCAGATTCGAAGAAGAAAAAGAAGGGAAAGCAGTGCACTTACTACAATAAATCGAATCATGAAGAATCCACATGCATGAAGAAACAGATCGATCTTATGGCACAAGCACTTCAGCAGAACAACCTTGGAAACTTCATGCCAGAGGGAGTCAAGAAGCAGAAGGAAGATCATGCTCCTAAGAAAGGTAATCATCATGATCTGGTTGCAATTAATTCCTCATCTGATTCATGGATTATAGATTTTGGTGCATCCCATCATATGGCAGCGAAAGATGAAGTTTTCTCTTCTTTGAGTCCATGCTCAAGACCCCCTATTCTCATGGGGGATGATACTCCAGTAGCAGTAGCAGGAGAAGGGAGAGTGTAACTCCGCAACGGTAGTTTTGAGAATGTTTTACATGTTCCAAAGGTTTCTATGAATCTTCTCTCAGTTTATCATATCGCTCAGAAAGGTAAAAAGGTTGAATTTACATCAGAATCAATTTCAGTAATTGACATGCATGACAATTCCATCATTGCAATTGGTGAGGTGGATCACAAGTCAAACTTGTATAAATTCACTAAGTTTTCTGACGATGACTCCTCTATTTTGCTTACACATAAGGAGAGTACTTTGCATGCACCTCCAGTGCAACATGCATATACTCTTGTTCTTCCATCAGTTTCAGACATCAGAGATGATTCCATACACTCAGATTCTGTACATGGAAATAAGCAGGTAGTACAGCCAAATAAGAAGCCAGCGTTGAAGCTTCAGCAGATGCCTAAGAAGGCACAGACCACACTTCAGAAAGCAATCAACCTTGCAAGGAATCCATTGGATTCGAGGATGACTCGATCTCAGCATGAGGAGCCTTCTCATGTACTTTCAGCTTCAGAACATGCGATACCCATGCATTGTTATATGGATCAATCTACAATAGGGTTGTGTTAAATCCATTATGGCAAGCAGCCATGCAGAAGGAGTATGACTCACTCCTACAGAATCAAACTTCGCATCTGGTTCCACTTCCACCATAAAGGAATATTTTCAGGTGCAGATGGGTCCATAGGATCAAGAGGTACAAGGCTATACAGGTTGCCAAAGGACTTCATCAGATCCATAAATATTTCTACATCTTCACGAAGACTTTCAGTGAGCAAAAGCTTCATACTTTGCGGGATCGTCTTGCAATGAAGAACACAATTGCCTAGCAACTTCCATCTTCTTCTTTTGATACATTATCTTTTGAGGGGGGGGGTTGTTCCCACATGGTTTTCCCTCTTTCCTCGTTTTTATTCAGTGTTCATTAGTTGCATTGTACATGAGTACCTAAAATGGCCTAGTAACCAAGACTCAATTTTTACTCCATAGTGATGTTCAGGGGGGGTGTTGGAGGATTTCTATTTTCGGCACACTAGTTCAGTGGGAGTAACACTAGTTCATTGGGAGTTAACTAACTAGTTCTATTTTAGACTTTAAGACTATTTCATTGGGAGTTAACTGACTAGTTCTATTTTAGACTTTCTAATCTTAGACCAACACTATTATGCATGCATTCATAATTATAGAATGGCATTGCCTATATGAGTGAATATCACTCACTCATTGATAAGATAATAATAGACATTGATTCTCATTATTCATTGTGTATCTCTCTTCCTTTTCTTGATAAGCTTTGTTTGTGTATGTTTTAGCTAGATTTTCTGTGCAGGTTTCCATGAAACACTGACACTATAGATTTAATATAAATAGTTTTATGATGTTGTTGTGCATGTAATAGAGAGATATAGAGTTGTGAATGTGATTTATTTTTATAAGTAATTAAAAAATGAATTTAAAAATAAAACTATTATTAAAAATAGGAATATTATAATTAATTAATATAATTAGCTATAATAATTTAGGTGGTTAATAGTTGGGAAAATAAATTTATTCCCACTAAAGCTAGACTCAATTTGAAACTCTATCTCTCTCTCTTTTGTATATTTTGGTCATATTATTTTAACTTTCATTGCCTTACAATCACTTAGTACATGCACAATACCTCTTTTTACGCCTGTTTTTGTGATGACATCACAAACTTGTGTGAGTGACTTACAACCATAGTTGTTGAAATATAGTAATTAGTAGCATATGTCACAAGATCATTTGGGCGATTGTAGGACATGGGCACCTAAGTGATAACATGGATGTTTGCACTTAGGACAATTATCGTTATCTTCATATTGTCCCCTAGTTTGCAATCATTTTTACAAACATGGTATAGTGTGTAGTTATAATTGATATCCAACTCAATGATCAACTAACATGATTCTCTACACATAAAATTATATTATCTACATGTGGATGGAAGAACATTTTTTGGGGTAATATTTTGTCCTCTAATACCCTATACATTGATTGATTGACACACATAAAGATGCATTGAATTCACAAAACTGCTAAAACAACAATGGAAGTAAACATATACATACCCATAATCACAAACAAAAATTTATAACTTAAGTATTTTCAATTCCATACACACAAAGACATGCATATAGTAGCAATTACTTCATGAGGGAAATCAAGTTGGTGTTCGCCCAACCAAATTTTTCTTTTAGATCCATCAACAATAATAACGTAGATAATTTCAACATGTGATGCATTCCCTAATTGAAAAGTGTAGTTGTTGCTTCTTTAATGGGTTTCAATATTCAAAATCCATTTGATAAATGTCATTTCTTGGATTGTTATTTTGACCCCGATCTACTATAAAAACATCTTTGTTGCCACCATCGTTATCGTCATTGTCGACATCACTTCCATTCCCAAAGTAGTTAGTAATCATAAAACCAATACCGTCATCTTCTTCTAAAAACATCTATTCATGTTCATCTAGAAGGTAAGATGAACGAGTACTTCCCTGACATAAAATCTCTATATGCATCTCTATCCATTGTACACCTAATATATTCTTTTACTCTCCTTGTGTTCCTCGAATGATGATAATGATCATCAAGAGGGAGATATGTAAAAACACATATTCCAAGTTATTGCAAATTGCTCATACCATGGAGCTTGATTTCTCTTAACAACAACATATATGGCTTGTCAAGCAAATCTGATTTTTTCATTGTTAACTACTTAATTTTGACACGGTTTTTTTACAATGCACAAGTACATAGATTTTAGTAGTGCTTCACTTATTTTTCATAAATGTTTCATGAATGTTTGGAGTATCTTAACACCAAACTTAGATTCATGTTGTCACAAAATAGTAACTCAAGTTCATGATTTTACCCATACATAAATGAAATAAGTTTATGTGTAAGATAGTTATTTATGCAACAATAAAAAGCAAAAGAAAAATTATATATATGTGTTGATAGGGTTAGATGGCCCTATGCAATAATCAAGGGTTCTCCCCAATGAAATGTTCCAATTATACCGTACACTTTTTGGAACAAGGAACCCATTTGAATCATGGCCTGTCAATTTTTACTAGTTTGGGTTTAATTGGTTGCAGCTCGGCCCACGATTTAGGTTTTTACGAAATACAATAAATGAAATGCAGCTACTCTAATATGCAAAATGCAGACTAATGCCTGGGTAATCTAACAAAACCAAGAGGATAAACATAGTACCATATATATCACTACTTTTACATTTAGCAAAAAAGCTACTATGAGATTAAAAGAAGAAACCTAAATAATCAGATGCATACCATAAAAGTCTAAAAATGGAAGTTCATTATAGTACCATGTTTATAACTATAAACAAACAATTTGCAAAAAAAACAAAATAAGGCAAATTGTTCATACGTGTTAGGATATTTAGACACTTAGGACTTAGTTAAGATCAACTTAGTCTAATGTGTTGTTAGGTTAAAGTGTGTTTCTTTAGTATGCATTTGCAGTTATGTAATATGATGGTTATGATATGTTCTAGAGATAGAGTGATCTAATGACTCACATTCTCCTCAATATTAACAACTATTGATCCATGGCTTCACACCCAATTAGTCCATGCTCTCTATTTAAAGAGTATGGAGGGTCATTTTCTAAAGGTCAATTGTGAGAAACTCTCTTGTACAAATTTTTCTTTTGCATTAATATTGTCTCAAGTTGCCACGTTGGCTAGGGATGTGGATTGTTTCCCTCTTTGAAGGTTTTAACCATGTAATACATTAGTGTATTGATCTTTGATCTAATTGTGTGAGTGGGTCCTTAATGTGTTCATCCTATGTAGAGATACCATGTTTTGTCGAACATAGTATCAAAGCTCGTTTGAATACCTAGTCCCATTGTTGATCAAGATCTTGAACATGTGTCGTCACATGCAACAAAAGATTTATGGGTTCTACTTTTTCTAAGCATTTATCGGCTGAGTGGACTATTCCATTGTGTCCACAACACTGCTACTAGTTGGAAATGTTTTTCATTTCACTCAAAAAGGTTTTCATTTTCCCAAGATACATCCTTTTTTATCTAATCCGAAGGTATAATGTTTGATTACACCCTTATAAATTATTTTTTCGGAGTCGATATTTTGGTTTACTATTTTAATTCCTAATTTGCTACTATTTCTAGTTTGTGTATACTCTTTGTCATGCACTCTATGTGATCTCAGAAAATAAAAAACAGAGTGGAAAGTGTTTTATTTTATGTGTATGATCTTTTTTATGTGCTTTATGGAGCTCGGCAAATCAGAAACAAAGAGAAAACTTGCATTTTTCGGGCAAGTTAACTAAGATTTAACCCCATTATTGTTAATATTAAAAAAAAATGGAATTTTCATTTGTTTTTTTGTGCAGCCATGTTCAAGTTTTTTGCAAGAAAAAAACAAGGGTTTTTTGGGGCAAGCATGCACTTTGAGGAAAAGAGTATTAAAAAAAAACATTGTCCTTCATAACATTTGATATATATTTTGAAATAACTCATTTGGTTGAAAGTTGTTTTATTTAATAAGAGRTCTTGAGTTCAAGCCTTTATTTTTTTAAGTTACTTTTTGAAAAAAATCATGCAACCTTGAGTTATCTCATAACTTTATTGTAAAGTGAAAACCACTTAAATTATAAAAGTGATTCATTGTAAAGTAACTTTAACATTATTTTTTTAAGTTATTTTTTGCATGGAACTTTAATTTATAAAGTAATTTCAATGTAAAAGTGATTCTTACTCGTTTTATAAAAGTGAGTCACTTCTTAAGAAACTTATTTGTGAAAGTGAGCTTATAAACAAAGTTAGAGAAGAAATTGAATTTTTTTTACTCAATCATCTCATTGTGCATCCATCACCACGTGGACCAACTTATACCTCATTCTACTCTTAATGAATGTAACATCATAAAAACATTTGTTGGTGATAATAGATCTCTTAGTGTCTTAGGGTCTAAAACAGTTCAATTAGATTATAGTCATTCTAATGATGTATTATGTGTTCCAAGTCTCCTACAACATTTTATTAGTATATCAAATCACTCATTCAGATGAAGGTAAAACAATGGATTTTTCACCTCATCAAGTTGTAATCAAGGATTTAAAAAATCCTATGCATGTCCTAACAATTGGAATTGTTGATAATATTACCACGTTATACAAATTTGACAACTTTGGGTCATCATATTTTCCATTAGTTTTTATTGCTCATGGAAATAACTTGAGCAAACTTTGGCATGAGCGTTTTGGTCATCTAAACTATCGCTCATTGTAGCAACTATGTAATCAAAATATGGTGACTAGTCTTCCTCTTGTTTCTTGCAGAGATGGTGTTTGTGTTGGTTGTGTTCTTAGCAAACATCATCAGGACATTTTTTACAAATATGCCTCTTGTCATCCCTTTGCAACTTGTTCATGGTGATTTGTGTGGTCTGTTTTTTTTTCCTACTTTCTCTAGGTACATGTACTTCTTAACTTCAATTGATGACTTCTCCAAACACACTTTAGTTTATTTATTAAAACTTAATAGTGAAGTCTTTGACTTGTTGTTGACCTACAAGGCCCTTGTTGAAAAACAATTTGGACATCAACTTCAAAGGTTAAGAACAAATAATGGAGGTGAATATATTAACAACAAATTCACAACTTACTACATTGCACATGGCATTAAAATGCATCATATTGTTCCATATGCACCACAACAAAATGGTGTTGTTGAAAGAAAGAATTGAACCTTAAAAGAAATGGCAAATTGTATGCTCCAATTTAGGGAATTAAGCATTTGATATTGGGTAGAATCCATTAATCCTGCAAATTACATAGTCAATCACACTCCCAAAAAATATTTTAAAAATATAACACTGAAAGAAGCATGAACTAAAATTAAGCCAGATGTAAGCCACTTCCATTTATTTGGTAGTGAAGCATGGGCTCACATTCTTGATGAGAAAAGGAAATCATTGCAATGTAAAAGTGAGAAGTGCATTTTTGTCGGATATTCTAAATATGTAAAAGGTTATAGACTTCTTCAACCTCATTCCAATGAAATAATTATTAGAAGAGATGTTAAGTTTGATGACAATATGTGGTTTGTGAGCCTAATTCGTCGTCTATGCCATCTTCGAACTATGATGCATCTTCAACTTTTGTGCCATGTTATCTTCCCAACTTTTATAATGATCATATTATGGTTTCTTCTTCAAATCATGAAAGTGATGATGAAAATCCGCCTTCGCCTACTCCCCGTGGTAAGACTTAAATATTTTGACCAAGTGTTGAGAGATCGTCGGGTTAGAGACAGTTGGGATAATGGGAGTATAAAGAAAAGTCTTAACATCCTACAGGCCCGCGATAAGTTATGGAGAATTTGGCTAAGTATGAGAAATGGATCGGGACGGCGGGTTCATGGGAAAAGATGAGACAATCGGGAAAGTGCTCTAAACCCGCGGTGAAACATTTTAAATTTTTTTTAAGTATAAATGCAAAAAGGAGGCGGTGGAACTTAATGGCATATTTTGGGGGTCTCGGAACTTGAACAAGACTAGAAGAATGCGCTATGAACCTGCGACAACTCAAGAATATTCTAAGTATAGGAAATGAATATACAAGATAGATTTGCAAAAGACTTAACACATTTGAGGATCAACACCTTCCTCCAAATGATTCCATTGAACAGGAAACTGCACCAACACCATTTCTTCCCAGATGGGTCCATTCAACACAAGAAGCAGATAGTGATCTTACCGTTGATTCTACATATAAGTGTCATACACGTTCACATTTCTAGTGAGCCTCCTCTCGTTTGGATCAAGTTTAAGAGACTCATGATTCAGACACATTTGCATAATATTTTGGCTATCTAGATTGGTACACAACAATGAATGAAGGATATCCTTCCTTAATGGGGAATGATACATGGGATCTTGTACCTCTACCAAAAGGAACAACACTTATCATATGTAAATGGGTATATAGAACTAAGTATGCATCACATGGAAGTGTTGAAATACATAAGGTTCGGTTAGTTTCCAAAGGATTCTCTTAATTCGAAGGAATTGACTACAATGAAACATTTTCCCCTTTAGCCAAAATGAATTCCAACTTCCTTATTCTATCTCTTGCTACTTCACATAGATGGGAAGTCCATCAAATGGATGTTAAATCCATCTTCTTACATGGATATTTGAAAAAATAAATTTATATGAAACAATCTTATGGTTATGTTTAGAATGACTCCATCCTTGTATGTCACCTTAATAAATCTTTATATGGTCTTAAGCAAGCTCCTCAATCTGGGTATGCTAAAATGGATAGCTTTCTTCTTGACATGGCTTTTACGGATGTCATTCTAACCCCAATGTCTACACCAATAAAGTAGGAAGCCATCTCATAATACTTGTTCTTTATGTTGATGACCTTATCCTCGCTAGTAGTGACCCTAAACTTTCAACCCTTGTGAAATCCATCCTTAAGAATAATTTTTAAATGATAGACTTAGGTTATTTACATTATTCCCTTGGACTCCAAGTATTGCAAAACAAGGAAGCAATTTCAATTTCCCATTCTAATTATGCATGTGACCTTCTTCGACACTTTCACATGGAAGATTGTAAACTAGCCACATCTCCCTTGCAATTTGGAGTCAAACTTGCTACCACCTATACTATACCCAAAGTAGATGCCACTTTGTATCGTCAGTTATCTGGTATCCTTTTGTATTTGACTCATACACATCCTGATATTTCCTTCGATGTTTGTCTTAATTCTTGGTATATGCAAACACCCCATGAAGCTATTGGAAAGCAGCAAAAAGAACACTTTGATATATTTGAGGCACAATTCAATTTGGGCTACATTACAATTCAGGCGGGACTCCTTTGTAGGTTGGTTTCACTGATTCCAATTGGGTTGGTGACATCGATGATACAAATTCTACTACAGTTTATGTTTTTAATCTTAGTTCCAAATTTTGGATGTCTGCTTCATTAACCTCAAGGAGAGATTTGATATATTTCTTGCCAGTGCTAATAAAGCTTTCCAAATTCTTAGACACATGTTCTTCTGGAAAGAAATTATTTCTAGGTCCAAAAGAAGGGAAGTGACAATTGTTTGCCATATTATTTGCGAGCTACCATATCATAGTAGAGTCATTGAATTCAGAACAAACTCCATTTATTATAAGGCCTTTGAAGTGAAAAAAATAACTTCGGGATGAATATATTCTAGTGAAAATTGTCAATATTTTACTCGGTTCAACCACAATTGATCTTGTTGGTACTCGAGTTCCCATGCTTGGACATATTTCATGACCTCTACTATATATTTCCCTTGTTCCTGTAAATTTTATGCTTTGTTATAGAATTCTATCTTCACAACATTTAATTCATTTTAGACCCTAAATACATAGTCAATGAACTCAGAAGCTTGGTAATTTTTGGGTTTATAATATTTAACCTATTCTTCTCCTTCTCTTCTAACCTTCTACTTCAATCTCAACCCTCTTTATTTCAGCTTCAGCATTTTCCTGGGTTTTCTTCATGGCTTATTTTTCTCATGCCACTATAGTTGTCTTCTTGTTTATTGGTACTATTTCTTCAAGATATTCAATTATTTATTTAGGTTGGTCTGCAACTAGTTTCTCTTGAGGACCTATCTTCCTCTTTTTTTCATCCCTTGGAAGCTATATAGAAACTCTTGCATGTTAGCAAAGAAAAAATAGGGCACACAAGGTTAACTTCCAAATCAAGTTAATTAAATCAACAAGTCTTTTAACCATTCGAATTAAGAAAGCGTTCAAGGTTCAAGAATATTGACCTTAACTTAATGTGCATGTTGTAAAGGATGTATTAGCTCGGCTTTTGAATGCAGATTCATAACATAGATTTAAACTAGGAAAAGCTTGAATGCGGGATGGTTGATACTAAAAACTATGATGAAAAATTCCCCTAATTGTTCGACCTATAACATTCCTAAATTCTTATGTGGCCTTGAGTGTTACTAAGGGTACAAACCATCAATTTAGTGTATCAATTATTCAACCCATGACAAATCTTGTGTTTGAAATTTAATACATATTTTCGAAAATCATGCTTATTACTCTAGTTCGAAAAGGTATCCATTCAGGTTATGCCTTGTATAGGCATTAATATATAAGTTATGACCTCACTTTAAAAATTCAGTTTGAACTTTAAAAAAATTTAGTGCAAAAAGAGTTCAAAATAGGGGGCAAGAGGGGGGTGGGGGGGAGGCGGGTGGGCGTGGGGGATTTGAGAATTGAAACACCTTCTCACTAACATTTGATGTGAGACGTCCTTATTTGGTAATCAACGCCAAGATACATAGTTCGAAAAAAAGTATTGCAAAGAGGAGGCACAATTTGAGAATTAGATCGGATCTAGACATCGAGATGAGTTATGAGCAACTCAGTGGAAAGGAGGTCTAATTTTAAAATAAGCCAAAATAAAAATTTAGCTCTAGACTTTTTTTTTAAAACATAGGACAAATTTTTATTATGTGTCATCCTTTTTTAGATGAATGTTGACATGGCACCCTGAGGTGATTCCATATCACTACTTTGGTCAATATGGCCCTACCCCGTCATTCTCTGTCATCCTTACTTCTCTTTCATCTTTCTCTTTCTCTTTCTCCATTGCCCTTCTTCTCTTTCTCCATCACCCTTCTTCTCTTTCATTTTTCCTACTTTATCTTTTCTTTTCTTATTTTATTATTTAATTTATAGGCCCACCTATACTTGGTTTCCCACCTAGCATGTTCAAACCCTCAATGGGATAAGAGCATCCCACCTCCATTGACACCAGTCCACCTAGTGCCCACCCATTGGTTGTGGCAATGGGAAGACCACATCCCACACCTTTTCTCTTGGCACACAACTTCTCAATCGCACGCTTGAGTAGAAGGCGGAGATTGAGTGAATATCAAAATATATGAAGATTTACAGGAATTTAAATAGCATAGATATTAACTCGTCCCCGAATACCCGAAACCACTCATTGCCCTCCTTCCACGCAGAGCCATTTGAATGGTTGTGGGGGTTTAAGGAAAAAATACAAAACCATGTTTCCAAGGTCCTGCAAACCACTTATTGGATCTAGCACTGACATCACCTGTGGGCTCGCCACCCACACACTCGACCCTCGTCCTTCTTCCCTTGTGGTCTCTACCACATGTACACTACCCTTGTCATCTTCCACTATGGTAGTGCACGTCACCTGACACATGGCTTCCATGTGGCCTCCACATCATCATGTTCAGGAAAGGTAAAGTTGGGTAAGATTGACCTAAAAAAGTAAGTAGATGATGAAGATTCAATGAAAATAAGATATATTGGTTGGAAATGTAATGTGGCCAAGTTTGGCTTGGTTGGAAGGTGCTCAAATAAGGGAGAAACAATGCATGGATGAGCAGAGTAAGAGCACAATGTAAGGTTGCACAAATCTAGTGGGATTTGAGGAAAGCCACGTATAGCATAAGAAGCTATAGGATGTTGATGGAATTGTTATAGAGGAAATGAGGAACATGGCCACCAAGGCAGTCATGTTAATGAAAGGGAATTTCTAAACTCATCTCTTGCTATTTTAATGTATTTCCTTAATATTAAAAGAGTTGATATATATAGTAAGTGGTAAAGCAAGAGAACATTGAATAGGTGTGTGATTAACTAGATGGATTAAATGTGCACTAGTAGGCATACTGAGGTGATGCACAGTGCATATAGGAAATATTAAGCACACATAACATACATATAGACTGGAGTGGTCTATTGATTATATATGAACTAAATATGTATATTGATAAAATTTGCTAATAATGGATTATGTATCCTAGAAAAAGGGTGATGGCGTGGCTTAGAGTGATAAGGACGTTGTTGCATATGAAATTCAATATTAAGAAGAAAGTATTGGAGTAAAAGAATGTCGATCAAGAGGTTGGTGAGGAAGCATGTGAGGCTCTAACAAACACCAATTGGTCAGGTAGCGTAAAATAAGTTGATAGCATCCATGCAAGTATGGATTGGTATGTTTATGTTTCATAAATGTTGAAGGGAATTTAGGTAGGAATTCCCTCGACCAAGATTTGATATATGAATTGATGTGTTATTTAATTTGAATGCATCTATGAGAATTATATTCCACTAGTGTGGTAAAAGTGGAAAGTCTTTGGTATACAAAATTTGTTTAAATTATGAATGTCTTCATGTGAAATAAATGGCATATGTGGTGTTTGGTTATGAGTTAATAACCAATGTAGGACAGGAGATATAATCATGTTATAGAAGTGAATGCAAGCAAATATAGCCATGTCTGAGGCCATATGTGTGTTGTAGGATAAATGTACCCTACGGGAGTTACCTCCCTTAGGCTCTTCCTAAACCTAAGACAGAATAAAGATGCAAGCTATAGATTTTCCTAGATCTAAATCATACATTAAAATATCTACGAGATAAGAGGACGAAAATCATACCCAATGCTTCAACGGTTGTCCCTCTACGCTCCTTGGTCGTTCACTCCTTTGAATATATCCTTCACTTTTACGAACAGGTATCCACACATAGGAGAATAAACAAACACCTCTCACAAGATCAAACGTAACATGTATAAAACATAGATCTCGTAATATATCACAAAGACATGAAAATGTTAACTCAATATGAAGATTATGATCACCATATACAATCAATTAGAGGGGAAAAGCATGTGCATATTCTATTAATAAGGCAAAATCTTACAGCTTACATACAAATATCTTGATGAAGCTTCTCCCAATTTCCTTGCCCAAGCTCTGTGATCAATCAGACATCATAAATTTACTCTATCTTTTTCTCCCCTTTTCCCATGAGAGACCCTTAATATATAGAATGAAAGAGATGAGATGGTGGATAACTCTTAAACATTCAAAATAACAAGCTTCTCGAGGTCGAATTACAAGAAATTTGAGTTTGATCCCATCTTGTTGTAACCATTCCTAATTTGAGAGTAAAAGACCTAGTTACACCTTGCAATCCTACAAGATGTGACTGGTCGTGGTTTGCAAGAGAGAAATTCGCGACCATCAATTTGGGTCACGATCTGTAAAAGGATAGCTCGCAACTAGGAAAAAAGATGGTGTATACTCAAAGGAAAAGTGACATAACTCGGTGTTTCAACCTGATAACCACTAGAGGATATACATGAGGTAATCAGGTTGCAAATAATTGTATAATAATGTGATTGGAGAAATATTCAATGGTCTCCCTACTTGTATCGGTTCCCTAGACTACAACCTTCTTTCTGACACTAAAGAGCACTAAGGGGTTGTATCATTGGTGTTGTGTTGGGCCAAAAAGTAAGCTGTCTAGATGGTTGATAAAGTGTTGCGAGGGTGGTTGGATGATGGGTCGAAGTGTTGGCTACAACTTCCAATTCATTATTTTAGAATGCATGATACAAGATTGTGGTATACTAGAATCAATGAAAGTATTCATACATGTGTGATCGAATGCTTGCATAATATTTCATAGAAATTCATATATTAATAGCTAAAATGATGGAGTTTCCATTAACTCATGAATTTGAGATCATTTTAGGAGTTGTTGTAGATGCAGTAAAAGAAGTGCATGCCAGTGTAGTCACATGTAGATGGACTACTTGAAAGCCCTATCAAAGGAACAGAGTTATAGAAAAATGATGGTAGCTTAAAGAAATAAAGTTCAGAAAGAAGGTTGTTGGAACCCTATGGTTCCTAAACATTATTGATTAGGAATTGGCAAGGGGATACTTGGTAGTAACTTATCACTCTCTTTTCACATGAAAACCTTGGCAATATGGATTGTTCGAGGCACTTTTTAGTAGTGAAGGGAATTCCTGAGCTTGGAAGGGTGAGTGCGGAAAGGAAGAGGCAACTTGCATAAATGAAATTGTTGCAGAAAATTCATGTAGTGTGATGGTAGAAATAAATAAATAAAAAGCATGTCTGGAAGAACGGTGAGAAGAATTATTTCCCATGGTAGCCTCATGAAGCAAGGAAGTAACCATATAGATAAGTATTGAATTAAAATTTCTTTGGAAGTGTATATTTATTTTTAAATACCTTTTTCCGTTATGGAGTCATGTGAATCAAATAAATGTTAAATGATAATGGTTATAACATGTATGTTTTTCTTGATAGTTGTAATAGCAACAGTTGAAGAATGAAGACATGAGTCAAGTGTCTGGAAAAAAAACACCAAAGATGATTTTATTCCAAGGAAAAAAGAATGCAATGTCAACTAAAACAAACAAGTATATTGGACAGCAAAAAGGACATGATGCTCAGGAACAAAGGCATAAGACAAGTAAAGGTCCAGTGGAGCTAGAAGATGCAATGTGGAAAGAACACCCACATTGGGTTTAAAACCTTGATGTAAATAGAATCTAATGTAAGAAATTTATCATGCATATACATAATGATGTGCACCGAGGATAGTGCAAAAAAAAGGGGGAGGGGAATGTAAGACCCCAGTTTTGATCCCCAAAAAATGTGATGTAATGTAGATATGTGGGTTAGGTTGTGAGTCAAAAAGGATATTTCACTGGAAAAATTCATCACAATAGATCTTATAATATTTTGAAATCTTAGATTATGCAATTTATTTCCCTTAGATCCCATATTAATTATTATTATCTTATTGCTCAGATTTATGAAAATAACTCAATAAAAAAATGAAATAATATGCAAATATACACACCATCCACACAATTGAACACAAGATATATCCTAGGAAACCCAATACAAGAGAAAACCCATCTACAAGTTTAGGCTCTCCTCTCTTTTCTTCAATTCTAAAAATGCAAATACAAAGAAAGGGGCACTGGCTATGGAGTTGTCTATGATTATGTGGCCTAAATTGCTACTATATACTCTTCTTCCTACCTCCATTATGCACTTAAATCCCACTCATTGGATCCTCTGCTCAACTATGGAACAAGTACAATACAAAAGAATGGAACCCCTTCTCTTCCTAGCAGCCTGATATTTAACATAAGCCAATAGTCATCTACGGTTAGGGTTTTTGCATCCTCAACCCTCAAATAGTGATAAGGTTTTGGACCTTCTAGAATATTCTTGAAAGTCCACATGTGGCTAGCCCCACATGTGTGAGTAATGAGGGTTGATGTGGCATCCACTTGTACCATGGTGGTCAACAAAGTAAGTCAACTTGCAGGACGTATAATTTGCATATACAAGCTCTGATTTAGGTGATTTTGCATTATTGGAAAGGTATAGATGTGTCGAACAACATCATAAATTGGATATGCATCATATATTACTTCAATTGCTACTTTTAGCTCTTGATTTGTATCTGCATCCAAGTTTGGGACTATGGACAAGTGGTCTCAATCGATCGCAAAGTGATGGGTGGATTGTTCCTCTGGTTGGCAGAAAATTAGAAGTTCAATAGGGAATGGTTAGTTCTAGATAAGGGACTAGAAGCTATGCTCACAAAGTTTTGACCCCAAGAAATTTCATTTGATGCCTCAAAATGGCTCTGGAAGGTTCCAAACCCAAATCTTCAAATTGGGACCTACCACTAAAATGGGCCCTACAAGCCAATTCCTCCAATTTTTCTAGCTAGAAAGTACTAAGACAGATGAAAAATTATATGATGAACCATGTCGAATTAGGGACTAAAACGATGGGTGGATATGACTCCACGAGAGAGGAATGAGAGGGGGGCACATATGTCAAAGCTAGAAATATAATAGTTTATTGTAATCCAAAGCCCTTTACATTAGCTTATGCAAAAGGACAAATCAACTTTGGAATGTGTTCCAAGGTAGTTAGGTGGAGTTCTTGGAGTGCCAAGTGGCTAATTAGATCCCATGCATACTTATTCCCTAGTTTTTGGATTCTTACCATTCATTTTATTATTCATTCAAAGCATCACGGGAGCTTCATACGAGCTACAAGAGAGAGAGTTATGTCTGTAACTAAACGCTGAAATTGACTGCATGTAACTATGTTGTAAAATTACAATTGTGAATCCCTATAGATCCCAAGTGTCGCAACACCAAAGGGTGATAAACATACAAAGAAGTTCATCATTACATTTTATCCCCTATTCAGTTCCAGGGAAGATTAATGTCAACAATAATGCCAAAGTCAAATTCCAAAGTGTGACAAGTATGCCAATCGTATGACTCCAAATACAAAACTCCGTAAGATATTCTTGCAACTCCACCCTTATGTTGCTAAGGCTTCTTAGATAATAAACAATACTCTAGAGTTTGACTCGGAATGAAATCAATTATCTCAAGTATGACTCAAAAATCGACCAATAGAGACATATAAGCGACCTTGACTTCAAAAACGTTCAAGACCTTATAGAATAATTGATTGCAAGTGACCTTCATGATTACAAAATACATCGAAATTCTATGTTGATTATTGAAATGCAAGTTACTTTATCCTTTCAATTATTGAAATGCAAGTTACTTTTAATTTTCATAATTGCTTTATACATGTGCTTGTCTTCTTCAAATTAATAGCCTTTTTTGAGTGTGGTGATTTGAATATGTTTGGTCAAGAAAAATTGCACTAACAACATCATAATGCACCAATAAACACCAAGATGCACACGCATAGTTATTCATTTTCAAACAGGTCTAGGACAAAAAACAAAACTCAATTTTATTAAGGAGAATGATCCTTTGTATGTATTGAAAAAATCCAACCCCATATAACTTCCATCACACCTTGGACTCCCAAGCAAAGTACCAAAATAACCTTATAACTCCAACTACAAAGTATGCAAAGTGAAAGCCCTCTCCTTACAAATTATTTTTTTTCAATATAATACCCCTTATAACTCCCTTACCAATTTTCAAAACAAATACCTTATATTCTCTTTATAGTTCATCTCTCATTCTTCAATATTACCTAAGACACAAGATCTATGTCAAATACTTTATATCATCTTCGTGTAATTTATATGTCCCACTCTTTAATAGAAAAATATATTATTAACCTTGTTCATCCTCCAAAGTTGTTAACCACATGCAATATGAAATGTTCAATGATAGAATCAATGTCCAATGAAAAAAAAAGTTCTCAATTGGCTCATAAATGTGACATAACATATATATCAAATGGAAAAAAACAATTATGGTTACCTTGTCATGTTATTGTGGTCCATGATCCATTGATTCGTTGTATTAGGAGTTTTGTTTGCCTAAGGAAGAGTTGTATATTGAGTAATGGATTCAATCCTTGTAGTTGGTAGATTAACTAATTTTATGAGTGAGAGATTCATCAATGGAGAAAACACAAAAAAAAAATACAAAACTTGTTAATTCATGCTACACAAGGATGTGAAAAGTTGATTGCAAATTGGAGAGATATTTGAAATAAGGCAACTAGAGACCAATGACCATCAAGTCTATATACTTTTTCTTCTTCTTATAATGTAATAGATTCAAAGGCTCCAAAGAAAAAAAAATCTTCCAACATCTATCCAGTAAAGATATCACCTGTGAAGGCAAGAAAAATTTGCTCGGATCTACACAAAACTTTATATTTCTTTGTTAGTAGAGAAGCATTAGGCGAGTCCTCTATGAATTCAATATCAAGGCACTCTCACCATTACTACTGTGGCTATGAATGACAACCCTAGCTTGATCCACACCACTATGGACAATCCACTACGGCAATAATACTAAAGTCTCATGTGTCATTCACTCATGCACAATAATCAAGAATACATGTGCATATGAACAAGAAGGCAATAGTAGTACCAATTGAAAGCCATAACACAATCCTTGACACACCAACACTTATATTTATTACAATAGCTCATGCATATCTATAGATCAAACAAAATGGAACAGTAGCATAATTATCAGTTTAAGTTTAGATGATTTTTTAAGTGAGACACGAGCATTTTTTAGGGGCAAAATATCACCAATTGACTATTGTTTGGCCTTTTTTCAAAAAATAAATTTGTCAAATTTTTAAATCATCAAATTTTTAAATAAAATATGCTTATATTGATAATATTCACTAAATTTTACAAGTTTTAATAGTAAATTGTATGGTTTTAATTAAATATTTGCTATACATATCTATTTAATAGTAAAGTGTGCGTTTTTTATCGAGTATTTGCCTACATATCTATGTGTATGATTTTTTCAATACAAAATAATCACTTAAAATAGTATACTTGGTATACTATTTCAATCCTTAAAAACATTCTAGTGGGACACACGACGTTCCATGTTCAAGAGAGATGGTGAAGCATGACCCAAAACAAACACATACTTATCAAGCTCATGCAAAATTTGTCTATTTGTAACATCGAATATGTTTTGGCATTCACGATGACAGCTAACTTGAGTAAACAAGACCATTTATTCCACCTACACCTATGATTGTTTTCATCAGATCTTTGAATATATATATATATATATATAT
>JASDQU010100961.1:384245-402278 GCA_032191745.1 Picea mariana | reverse complement strand
ATATATATATATATATATATATATATATATATATATATATAATCTAAGAAACGAAGAGACTTCTTTAAGCTCTACTAGATCCTCTACAAACATTGGTAAAACATCTTTTAATAAGAACATGGTAATGGGAATTGAACATTAGACAAATGGGTTTATCTATGCATTAGAGTTTGTTTCTAAAGTCAATGCAAGTGAAGGTTTTTTGCAACGAGAGAAGGTTGCTATTGTTTCAACCTTTAAACATGATTAGATACTACAGTTGTTACATATTGAAGAACCGACCTGGCACAAATCGAATCCTTCCTGTGCATAATTATGTAAGAGTTGTTACATATTAAGGAGCCATCCGGATGCAAATCAAATCCTTCATGTGCATAGTTATGCTCTCTCTACTACATTTTTCTTTCACCTAGGGTTTGATATTTGAAATGAGGGGATTTACCAGATTTTCTCAGAATGAATCATAGTACCAAAGCTAAATACAACCAGCTATTTTCACCATAAGGTCAACTTTTTAAAAATGCACCAACATTCATGTGCTCTAATAGACTCTTCTTAGCATTCAAATTAGGCCCCTTTGATCATTGTGTTCTCCCTGTAATATTGAACGAATTTCCTTATCATTTAATCACCAAGTCCATTAGACCGGTTTGATACCAATTGAAAGACATAATAAAGAACAAAAACATCAAGAAGATCAAGAATAGGTGAAAAGGCACAATGCCAAAATTATAATTCTTCAATTATTCATATGAAAGTACAATATATATAGTACAAACCTCCAATAACCACTTTTAATAATCTTCATAGCTAACCATAAGTAACTTATGATAATGAAAATATCCCAAGATATGAAAAGGCACATTGCCAAAATTATAATTCTTCAATTATTCATATGAAAAGTACAATATATACAGTACAAACCTCCAATAACCACATTTAATAATCTTCATAACTAACCATAAGTAACTTATGATAATGAAAATATCCCAAGATATGAATGAGGTGATCTTAGGACTTACCGATTAGAATTGAACTGCTAACAACTAGTACAACCGACTAGCTCTCCATAACCCTAACTAGGGAAAACAAAGAAAACACCAACTCAAACAAAGAGATCCAACAAACTTGAATCACTAAAACTTGTCATACAAGGCAAAACATCTCTTCTTCTTCATCACCAAATACAACCTAGGGTTTCATCTCAAAACCCTAATCTTCAAATTTCCAAGGGATGAACCCTAACCCTAGACTTCAAGATGCACCAAGATGATAAAAAGCACTAGCACCTACAAGAGAAAGAGAAATGAAGTACAAATATAGATATAAGAGAGGGCATTGTGCTCCTCCTAGTCACATCTCTAACACGAGTGAATAAGAATGATGAATGATATGAATGAGCTAAAGACTCTCTAGCATGGTGGGATAGGTCGAGTGATTGAATGTTGCGAATTAAAAGCAATAGGTCACAGGGTCAAGTCCTCGCATTGGTTGCTTCCATGGATACGTTTGTCAAAACTAAAACTGACAATCTTCTATGTATGTGGAAGGTAAGGAAGGTTGACAATACAATGTGGGCCAATGTCATTACAAGCAAACCTTCAAGAACACATGTAGGTTTACACAAGTGAAGTGTTCAAATCCAATGGTACACGTGTCAAACTCTGAAGCGAATTCGTACACAATCAAGATTCCAAGATGATATGGCTACAAAAAGGTGTATCCACACTTCACCACCACAACCCACATGGACTCCATTGCTCATTTTAAGCCATGTACTCCACTCAGTCCACTCCCTCCCCATGAATCCCTCCCCATGAACATTGTCACAACCCAAACATCTCCAAACCAACGACAAGCCTCCACACTCAAGAATCCAAGCTACCCCATGTTGTCTATAAATCGATGCCCTCCTCCAAGATGCACAACACTACTCCCAAGTAGATGTTCTCCAAGCAAACAAACGTCTTCATGTGGCCATCATGAAGGATGTCTCCCAAGTTGTTAAAAAACTCCAATGCCCTTAGGAAAAATACTAAGCAAATGCTTCACCAAGGTCAAATGAACACTACGTACACTATAATGAAGCATCTCCCATGTGTAAATCCATAACAAATCATCCAAAGGCTAAACATACACCATGTACTCCAAATCTCACAAAGCACCTCAAAACATGATGTAAACACTTTTGGAATAACTCAAAAATTAACAACCAAATGTAAAGGTCATATGTAATTGTTATCATGGATGCCTTGCATATAATGTAATTGTCATCATGGATGCTTTGTATTTGGCACATTAATAAAATTTGACAATTGTCTTTTAGTTAAAATTACTTTCCATAAAGATTCTTTACATCATACTATATGGTCCTAAGACTTTGCAGTGATAAGATATTCAAGTTATGGTCACCAAAACCAACTACAACTATATTAAAAACAGAAATTCGCATAAAAATAATATATATATATGCACTAGACATTAGTCATGGATTTTACCCAATGTTATTAATGTGCACTTGAATAAGTACAATTTTGAAGAGACTTAAACGCCATAAACAAATTACATATCCCCAAAATCAAGTCCTAAAACTAACTATAAAGTGGACATATGATGTGATAAAGAGCCTGAGTTTCATAGAAATTTTAAAGTAGGCAAGTATCCTTCCTAAAAATCCTCCTTGAAACATTTTAACCTAGAAAAATATCAGTTACCATTAGCAAACAAGAGGAGCCTTGCCACTAGAAAACCTACCCAAATAGAATCATTAAGCAAATCAGCTAAATATGTCTTAATAATGTGTTGATCTGTTGATCAATTTGCAAGCAATGTATGATCTTTTCACAAACAATGAATGATTCTCTACAAACAACAAATGGATTCTCTGCAAAAACAGCTCGAGTCAAACAAATATGGACAAGAAAAGGAATAAAGAAACAAATTATGATCGAGTACACTCGATAAAAACTTTAGAACAATGGGTGAACATCTATACTTCTGAGTCCTTCTATCAATACATTATCTTCACCAAGAGTTACCTTCATCGAACCTGCCCTGAACGGTGTCACTGTGCATTTAATTTTGTAATAACTACGTTAACCATTGATGCCTAAATAATTTGACTCCGGCTTATTAGCATAATCCAATGAATGATCTCTGCAAAAATAATTCAAATAAAACAAACAGTTACGAGAAAAAACTAAAGCAGCAAATCATGATTGAGTTCACTAAAATCATGACTGAGTTCACTAAAAATCTTTAGAACATTGGGTGAACAACTATACTTTTGGGGGGGGCTTCTGTCAATACATTATCTTCTTAACCAAGGGTTTAGCATCTTCATTGATGCCTGCCTTGAACGGTGTCACCGTTTGTAATACCTAGGTTAACCACTGATAACTTAATAGTTTGGACTCGGGCCCAGCATAATATCCCATTCCCCTCTTGAAATCTTGCCCAGGTATCATCATAGAATGCATGCATACACTTGTTGGTCTCGAGAAAAAACATATTCCTGCAACTCGACATGTGAAATAGCAGGCCTATTTAAATAAATAGACCATGCTTCTGCAATGTTAAAGTCTATACGTGCAATTGTCTTCATCTTGCCAACTCCAACACACATTACCCTGTATAGCCAACACCTGTAATAAGCAAATTAAAACTTTGTTTCCGAAATTGGATGCATTACCAGTCTTGTACTAAGTCATTCATATTATAGGCCTGGTTCATTTGAAAACCACTGATATTAATTAAGATGATCACATTCATTACCACTTCCATTATATTTATTGTTTGTTTGTTAGATGTATGAAAATATGCTCCCAGCTGCAGCTTATCTCATGTCAATAACAATTATGCCACCAAACTTTCCACAAATGCATTTCAAAGAGTCAAAACTCAGTTATCTTGCCAAGAATTTTCCTGATCCTTAAGAACGAGTTTGACGCAAACTAAAAACTTGGATGAGCATATATACTTCAGCAGATCATGCACTACATCAAACAAGTAGTCTCCTGAACAATCACATTCGAAATGGCACAACAGAAGCCAGAGCAACAGGAAGCCACATCTTACCAAATCTATGCACACTACCATCACCTTAATAATTTGACAACAATCTCAAATGACTTTTCTGCCATTAATTTACATGAATTTTATTATGCGGCTACTTTTTAGTCTAGTACAAACGGTCAAACTGCACCACCGAAGTTCAAGGTATTACAAGCCATCGTCACTTAAAAATTGTATTGCAAACATCATGTCTTGCTTCCAGGACCTGAGACATCAAACTTGTTTTATTTCAAGAAGCTTTTAAGTTATGATAAGACACAGAACTCTGGCTTTGGACTCCCTGGGAAAACAGCATACCGTCTCTAGAATACATACTTCATTTTGTTGGTTCAGAATTCTATACAAAAGCTCCCCTGTTTATACTTGAATTGAAATCAATTATAGAGCTCCCTTTTACAGGAGTTACAATATGCATCATGTCTGATAAAACATCCATGGTTGATGTGAGGTTTGTGGTTAAACTCAATGTTAAAACTTTTATTCAATAAAATAAATGCCAATGCACTTGAGCTTCAACTCTTCCTGCTTTGGCAGAATGTAATTCCTCTTTCTACTTGACGATATTTTGCTTAGCTTTTCATTCAATCCTCTTCAATAATGCCTTTAACTAGTTACACACTACAATTGCAAAATAGCCTAACATTTTGCCTCAACTTCTACAGAGTAGCATTTGCAACCCATGCAACTTCGACTTGGATCCCTTTCATAAAGAAAAGGGAAAAAAATCATGAAAATTGTGCAAAACAAAGATCTTCCAAAATACTTTAGAATTGACCCTAAAAGAATACCCATTCAAATTTACAAATAGTTGATGGTTTAATAAGCTCCATTCCGGATTGAACTTGCTACAACTTTTGCTTGGATACTTGGATTCCTTTCATAAAGAAGAGGGGAAAATTGTCCAAAACAAAGAACTTTTAACAGTAATCTAGCAGTGTCCCTAGAAGAATATCCACTCAAATTTACAAATATTTGATGCATTAAGAAGCTCAATGCCTGATTGCACTCTCAGGTATTAAATGAATCCAACAAATTAAATGTACATAAATGTGATACATCCCCTGATTCATGGAAAGAGTTTCAAAATCTGCCACTTGCTGACAATTAGCTCATGATTGAAGACAAACTATAATATTAAGCTGATAGTATTCCATAATGGATCCTTTCCACAAATGTCATACAAATAGATCCGAATATAAGAACAATTGGAACTTTTTTCCATGCATTTCAACATCATATCAATAGAAGCACAAGTAGACAGATCCTTTAGATGGCATACACTTTAACCATATGGCCTGTATCTCATTGCTCGTCGGAACCTTGGAGCCTTTCTGGTAATGAAAAAAATCACTATTTTATTAAGCACTTCAAGTACAATAATTTTAATGCAGAGCTTAAGTGATAGAGTGATACCCACCCATAACCATAGGGAGAGTAAGGATAAGGAGGCCTCCATGGTCGGTATCCCATGTAGGGGGCACTGAAACGTCGGCCTCGAAATTGCTTCATTCCTGGGACATTTGTCCTTTTAGCAGTTACCTTGTATCACACAGAAGGAATACACCACCAACTAAGCGACATAAAAGATTGCATTGTCAACAATAAAACAAGAAAATTAAACAAAATGAAAAAGCAAGGCATGTTCAAAACAGATGGAAACGTAACCTGGGAAAAACGGTACACTTTATCTCTCTATGATACTAGTTACTTTGTCCAATATTCAATGTATAATTTAAAATTTATTATTACTTTTTCTCCTTTAATCCTTCATATATCTTCTATAAAAATAACATTACAATTATTGAAACCCTGTTTTCATCCCAATATCTTTGTAAATGCAAATATCACAATAGCAGGGTTTAAATAGTAGTTTTAGCAAAACCCGGTATGGCACTTTTGAAACAGGGGACAGGTACATCAGGAGTACACTTAAAGTTTTATATATATGGAATTAAAAATGAAAAATATCACTAGAATTGATGTAAATTAGAAATGAGTTCATATTCATTTTCAAATGGGATTCATGATTCAAATCATTCAACTTCAATGTCAAACATTTGTCATTCATCATTTGACTTTCATGATACCTATTTTTCCAAGGAAATATCAATAGATTAAAATCAATTGAAAGACGACATCAACCTGCATTTCCTACTCATAGGCACATAATTATGCCAGCACAGCACAACTGACGTTAATATATAAAATAAATAGTTACTCATAAGACCGACCTATGTAATTAAGCATTGTAGTATAATTAAAACAAGATAGGTCCCCAGAGACAAATTTCACCCCTTTAAAAGATTTTTTGCCACTACTTTTATTGAACAAAAAGAAGGCGCTCAAGTTACTTTTCTCACATCTAGAGACATCCACAATTGTCAATATACATTGATCTAATTCGTTTTTTCAACCATAATTACTATTGGGCATGCCACTAAAAATCCTACATTCATTTCGTTGAGTTACAAGTTTTGTGGATCATTGGAAAAAACCCCAATTTTAAAGGGACAACACCCCCCAAAAAATTGAAGAAAAAATTAATGTCTTATGACATATTGAATTAATGTAATACATCAATATATTATATATAATGTTGATATTTTATATATAATATATCATATATACACTATATAACATATAGGATAATATTATACTAACATCGATCCATTTAACCTTGAATCTATTAAGCACGAGAAATGAAAAAAGGTGCAAACCACTCACCACTTAAAATATACGAGATTTAAGATGGATCTATGCTAGTTTTTTCCTTAACTATTTTTTTATATGTTGGTAATAATTAATCAAAGGTTAGCACCTTTTTTATTTTCATTGACATTAAATGTTGGATATCAGTTTTTTCCTACTCTATTTTATTAGCATTAGACCAAAGAAGAGTTAAACATCTCTTCCACGTGGGGGTGTAACAACATGGGATTGGCCAAAAGCCCTAATCAACTCTAATTGCCCCCCTTGTTTAACAAATATGGCCTTAATCAACCTACCCCCATCTACGCCTTAATGTATATATAGAATTATATTTACACTGTATAAGTTATAGCGTACAATATCATTTACTAAATTATTATATACAAAAAGAAGAGGTGGATTAGAGACATTGTTACACAATGGGGAAATATGCTCGAGCCATCAAAAGTCATAAAAAGTCTCCAAGAGAAGGCATACTACTAAGAAAAGGCATGATAACTAAGTCAACGTCCCTTGTGGAGAGCACATGAGGACACGTCAAAGGAGTTGACGTTGACATCACACACTATGGGGAGTTGACCCTAGTGTTTCTAGAGGGAGTAGCCTCTAGAAGTCCAGATTGTACTCCTCTATGACTAAGTTGAGTTGATCTGTGAGGACACTTATCTGAGAGGGATAAGTGGGTTTGGACTTATAGCCCAACGTTCCTTGTGGAGAGCACATGAGGACATGTCAAGGGAGTTGATCTTGACGTCACACGCTATGGGGAGTTAACCCTAGTGTTTCTAGAGGGAGTAACCTCTAGAAGTCCACATGGGAGTGCCATGTGTGATAGACCTTCTGCTACAATGCCCCGAGTAAGCATCGGACGAACCTTCTCCTAGATTGGGTTGCAGAGCATGGGAGATAGGATACATTTATCACAAGGGTGTACTTTTGGTAAATGGGCCCAGGTGTAGTCCTTCCTTGATCATGACAAGGAGTGATATGGACTCGAGGTGCTTGAGGTGCTTTCCATGTGTCAGATAGCATCGGGTTGACACTCACTCACAAGGGTGTACCTGTGGTGAATGGCCCAGGTGTAGTCTTTCTCCTTAGTCATGTTGATTTGACTAGGAATGATGAAGACTCAAGATGTTAGATGTTATCACATGTGGACCCAGAGTGAGCTTGATCTTAGGGAGAGTTAGTTGCCTCAGAGGGAGAGCCGCAGGGGGATTTTCCCCTCAATTCAAGTGGGAGAGAGACATCTCCAAGGGCTGATAGACAGGTGTCATGAGTCCAGGGAGAAGTTTGTATACTTCAAAGAAAAGTTTGGCATGATGCAGAATGTCTCCCTCGTTGAGAGGGAGTGTTGATGTTTGGACAACATCAAGAAGACATTCTCCTTGATTAATAATTAATAATATAATTATTGATTATTAAATAATATATATAATAAGTAATAACAATAATAAAAAATAGTTATTGATTATCCAAGGGACGCATCATTTCATGGATGGTCACCATATGTTCTCTATATATGGAACACTCGTCATTATAATAATAAATCGAATATACAATATCATTTCATATAAAAAAAGCAACAATATATACCTCCAAGAATAGAAAGAAGTATCTACACACCAAGAATATGCTCAAATATAGTAAAGGAAGGAAAAAAGCAATATGCTTATGATCTTTTCAACAAAAAGTCAAAGAGAGAGTAAGGTTTGTAAGCAACGTTTACTTACATAGTAAAGAAGGATGCAAGTGCATTGCTCAATAGATACAGATACTTACGTCTGCAGTTCTCGATAATCTAAACTATGAATTAAAGGAAGTCCCAACTATCTATTATTTTTCTTTAGCAAATTGCTATTTCAATAGACCATCAAGAAAAGTCGTTGGGCCAATACTTTATTACATAAGGCAAGACCCTTACATGTTACAGCAAGGCATTGCAAGGCCATTCTAGTAAGGTCATCACTTATAGCTCAAGCATACCTGCTAACGAGGACCCTTGGGTCCGGTTCCTACTCCCTTATTTTTATAAAGTTGGGCTTATTCTTGGAGATGATATCCCAAGTGATAGGAAACAAATTCACCACTCAAATGTCGGTCAAGTGCCACGGTGTTTAAAAGTTATTGGTTTTGGTTTTCTGGAAATTCACCTGCTAACTCAAAGAGAGTTTTTTAAATTAATGATATAAGTTGAATCATTTCTAAGAATGTTACATGAAATTGTTGATTGTGTGTACTAATTCTTTTATCCTTGAGTTTTACTTATAGTCTAATTCTTTTATCCATGTGTTTTACTTATAGGTCTAATAATGACTATGTCGATTCTAAATATCAATAAAGGTGGAGCATGAAGGAGACTTCCAAGTCCAACAAGTGCACATACTAGACAGGAAGATCGTATAGTTGTATATAATGCACCGAGGATAGTGGAAAAATTGGGGGAGAATGTAATACATCCGGTTTGGGCCCCAGATTGTAATTGTATATGTACATGTGTTATATAAGCCAATGAACCAATATGGTTTTTGGTTTGGAGTGCCTATAATGTTTTTAGACTGAAGTGCCTATAAATTTGAAACGTTGAAGAAACTGGTAATGTAAAATGTACATACACTTGATATTAATAAAACAATAACACCATGGTTGCAGACCACTGGACAAAAAAGGTATGGGGGGTTAGGACTCCACGAGAGGGAAAGGTGAGGGGGCTAGGAGGCCTAAAAAGGGGCTTAATGGAAAAAATAATATTATATTCCAAAGCAAAAGTTGCATGAACATTTTAGCCTAAGTTTGGGAAAAGGTTCCAAAGTGGTTCTTTAAATGCCAAGTGGTAAGTAAGGGTCATGCATATTAAAGCCATGTTTTCTATGGGAAGGAAGATTGCTCCTTCATTTTTACCCATTGTACCTCATCCGTACTACTTACTATATTGTACCATATATGTACCTTTGTACCAATTTACCCAGGTGAGCTAATCGATATCTTTGTTGAGTCATTTCTTAACAATTATTGCTTAACTGAGTTGAGGATGAGAAAGGAAAGCTCTATAACCATGTTTTGTTTATCGGTCCCTTGAATTCTAGGTGAATTCTATTGGGGATTCAATGCACAATTCTCATTGGGTTGCCTTGAATGAGAATTGGAGCCCTAGAGTGAGAATTGTTTCGATGGTTGCCTACGGTGTGAAGCCTAGATGGTGCCTGGAGACTCCTAAGTGCAACTAGAGCTCTGAGACTACCTGGTTGGCCTATGCTGCAGACTTTAAAGGGAAGTGGGATAGCCTGAGGGTCTGCAGTGCATAGAAGGGGGTACACATCCTTGGGATGTGCAAGTTGATGGGGAATGAGAGGTTGTAGGTTGGAATTGTTGTTGGAGTTTGGTACCTTGGCTAGAGAACATTTGCTATCTCTATGAAACATTAGCTTGGCTTAGGAGGCCTTTGCCTTGGTGGAGTCATAGCCCTAGCTCAGGGGTGACCTACTACTAAGAGAATTAAAGCAACAAGGTTGGGTGGAACATCTGAGGTCTGCATCGAATTGGTGATTTATCAAAAGATAAAAGTTTTGTTATATTTCTTATGTGTATATGTTTTTATTTAAATGTTTTTAAGAATAATATGATCATGCATCTATGTCCTGCATGGTTGTTCATTTGTATGATTACCTATGAGATGCATAGCATGATAGTATGCATATTCATTCATAATCAACAATTAATTATTGTATAAAAAATAAATTGAGCCCAATTTAGGGGATTTTAAAATTGCCCTATGTCAGAGGTTGAATTGCATTAACATATGGGCAAAAGTGAGTATGAGGTGTGTTACAATGTGGTATAAAAGATGTTGTTGTTATGGTTGTTGATATTATGGTAGCTGCGAGAGGTATTAGCCTCCACATGTAACCTTTGATGAGACTAGAATATTCCAGGAAGCAAGAGAAACCCTAAAGCTTTGGATAATAACCCTAGAAGACAAGTCGGCTTAATAGAATAAATTAATATTGAGTTATTAGCCCCCAGGAAGAGAAGTTGACCCAGTGAGTTAAGATGGAGCAGTATAAATAAAGGGAGCTAGATCTCATTTGTCACTCACTCACTTGCGACTGCATAAGGACAAGAAATGTGCATGAGTGAAGGAGAACTACAATTGTTGCAATAGTGACTTTGTCTTGGGTTATTGGTTTGGACTTTCTGTTTGGTCTTTGGTTATCCTTGCTTGGTGCGCTAGCCTTGGTTGGCTATTGGTTGCTACCAGAATTATTATGTCTGTCAAGGTTAAGGTGCTCGGGAGTGGTCTTTGTGCCTATGGTTGGGTGACAATATTGCTATATTGTCTATGGTGAAATGAGCACACCCATTTTTCTAACAAATTATGGGCCCACACCTCCTTCAATCAGTCTAACCACTGGAAGGAAGCTAAGCCATAAGATTATCAAGCTCGTTGACGAACCACCGCTAGAGCTTCTAGCAGGTACAGTTACTAAAGCACTGTCGCTATGGTTACTAGCAAGTGCAGTTGCAAACCCTAAAACCTCTTACCCAACACCCTATGATGGAACACTTTACTCAAGGAGAGGATATTCTAGTGTGCCTTAGTCCAATGCACCTATTGGCACTCTCAGAAGGCAAAAATGTCAAGGTTGAAATTTTGGGACAATGTCAACATTTGACCAGTCAAAGTCAATGTTTGACCAACTATCAGTCAACAGAAATCAAGAATGAAAAGGCAGATCATCTACACTATTCAGCTCTTACAGGAACTCTTGAAGATGATATGTGGATAATTGACAGTGGAGCTTTCAGGCATATGACAAGAAACTAGGTCAAACTATCCAATCTGAATGAAAAGAAAACATCTCACAAAGTAGAACTTGGAGACAAGAACACCTATCCAGTCGAAGGAAATGGTCAAGCCTCCATCAAATTGGAATCAGGTAACAATGTTCATTTGAGTAATGTCTTATATGTACCTGGTTTAGAAAAGAATCTTGTATCTATATCTTGCTTAGAAGACAAAGGTAATATAATAGCCTTTGTAAATGGTGAAGTGCTATCTTGGTCTAGAGACTCCAGCATAGAGAATGCTAGAGTTATTGGAACTCGTGAAGGCAAATTATACAGACTACTACAACGTAATGATGAAGCTCTTGTACATGATGAAGTCAACCCTAGTGAACTTTGGCATAGTAGGTATGCTCATCTTAACTATCAAGCATTACCTTTCCTCAAGAAAATGGTTGAAGGAATACCAGAACTACAATCTACACATGAAGGAATTTGCAGAGGATGTTAACTTGGTAAAAATGTTAAGAAGCCATTCTCGAGTAGTGATAATAAATCTAAGGAAATCCTAGATCTAATACATTCAGATGTTTGTGGTCCACTGCCAGTCAAATCTCTAGGAGGTTCTCTTTATTATGTAACCTTCATAGATGATTACTCAAGAAAGACTCGATTATATCTCTTGAAGACAAAGGACGAAGTTTTCAGCAAGTTTCAAGCATTCAAAGCAAAATAGAAAACCTCAAAAGCAATAAAATCAAGACTTTGAGAACAAATAATGGAGGAGAATACACATCCAAGGAATTTGTTGTCTTTTGCAAATCAACGAGGATTAGGAGGGAGCTAACCATTCCTCATAATCCTCAACAAAATGGTGTAGCAAAAAAGAAGAATAGATCCATTGAAGAAACTGTGAAGGCACTAATGAATGATCAAGGTTTATCCATGTATTTATGGGGAGAAGAAGCTATGATAGTATTATATGTTCAGAACAGAAGTCCCTGACGCATATTGAAGGATATGACTCCAGAAGATCTCAGGAAAGAAACCTAATGTGGAGCACTTAAAAATCTTTGGGTGCCCTGTTTACATTCATATTCCCAATGATAAAAAGAAGAAACAAGAACCCTCGGGAAAGCAAGGCATATTTGTTGGATATAGTGAATCCTCCAAAGCCTACAAAATCTATATTCCAGAACAACATAACATTGAAGTCGGCAGAGAAGTAACCTTCAATGAGAAGATGGCTTTCAAGAAATCTATAGAAGAATCCATGGAAGAAGAATATGAAGAGCCTAAAGAAGAAAGCACATGTCTTCCAGAAAGTCAAAATGAAGAACCAAAACAACTTGATCATCCGATACAACCATAAGAACCTACTGAATCGGTCATTGTACCCAAAACTAGAAAACGTCCATCTTGGCTTGAAGCTACTCTACAAGAAGCAAAAAGACTCAAAGCTCCAAGTGACACTTTCAGAGAAAGAAAGAATCCCAAAAGATTCTCCAGCTATGCAACATGTATGACAAAAATTTTAAATGAAGAACCCACCACATTTGAAAAAATAGTTCAAAAGAAACAGTGGAAAGAAGCCATGACAGAAGAATACCAATCCATCATGAAAAATGACGTATCGGAAATAGTGCCTAGACCCAAGGAAAAATCAGTGGTAACTTCAAAATGGGTCTACAAGATCAAACATGCAATAGATGGAAGCATAGATAAATACAAGGCAAGGTTTGTGGCTAGAGGGTTCTCCCAGAAGGAGGGAGAAGATTATGACGAAACCTTTGCTCCTATTGCCAGATATACTTCTATTAGAGCCATTATGTCTCTTGTTACTTCCATGGGATAGAGTTTACATCAGATGGATGTAAAGACAGTCTTTCTCAACGGAGCAATTGAAGAAGTATGCATTGAACAACCTCAAGGTTTTGAGGTGCATCCCAGAGACACTCAAGTTGGAAGATTAAAGAAAGCTCTTTATGGACTCAAGCAAGCTCCAAGAGCTTGGTATGCCAAAATTGGCAGTTACTTAATAAGACTTGGTTTCTCTAAGAGTCATGCAGATCCAAATCTCTACTACAAGGTTGTGAACAATGCACCTGTGATTCTACTGTTGTATGTCGACGATTTATTCTTGATAGATGCAAAGTCTCTCATCACCCAGTATAAGAAGGAATTAGCTTTTGTGTTCGATATGAAAGATCTTGGTCTCATGCACTATTACTTGGGACTAGAAGTATAGCATAACTGTAGTGAAATCTTCCTTGGACAAGGAAAGTATGCAGTGAAGATTCTTCAGAAATTTGGAATGATGGATTGCAAATCCATGGCCACTCCTATGACCACAAATATAAGAAAAGTAAGAAACTCAAATTCTAATCGAGTAGACCCGTCCCTATATCGGCAATTGATTGGATCGTTGATGTATCTAGTGAATACTCAACCAGATATTTGCTTTGTTGTGAACACTTTAAGCCAATTCCAGGTGGAACCCAAACATGAGCACTGGATAGTTGCAAAGCATGTTCTAAGATAAATTTGTGGGACATTAAACTATGGCTTAAGATACACCTCATCCAATGATATACATCTTCATGGATTCACAGATTCAGATTGGGCAGGGAGTGCAGAAGACAAAAGGAGTACTTCAAGGATGTGTTTCAGTTTGGGCTCTGCTATGATATCATGGGCCAACAGGAAACAGAAGTTTGTCGCACCCAGCACAGTAGAAGCAGAATATATCGCAGCATGTAAAGGAAAATATAAAAGATGTGTGCTCGTTTTACCATTGACAATACCCTTGCACCCAACCATAGGCCGAAGCCACCCTCCGAGCACCTTAACCTTGACAGAGAATCACTCTAGAAGCAAACCTTAGGCTAGATAGTCAAACAAAAGGTACCGCACCTTTCCCCAAGGATAGCGCACCAACAAGAGTTGATCAGATGTTTCAAAGCCTAGCCAAGAGATAGTCCAAGTGTAATTGCTAGCTGCAGTAGCTGCAACGGCAGTTGTCCTCTAAACCTGCGCAGAAACTGGGCAACTGCAGTGCGCACAAGTGTTGCTCTGCAATTCTAAGACTGCCTGCCAGAATGAGAACTGGCCTCCTATATTTATACTAATTCTGGCTAACTACCTGGGCCGACTTCTCATTCTGGGTATCTGCATGTTCAATATATATTATTATTTCTAGCCGACTTCTTCTCTTGGAGGCTAATAACCTAATATAAATTATCTTCTTGAGCCGACAAGTCTTCTAGGGTTATTAGCCAGCTCATTAGGGTTTCTTCTTGCTTCCTGAAGTATTCTATCCTTGTCAGGTTTACACGTGGAGGTAAATACCTCCCACAGCTACCATAATATCAACACTCCCTCCTAGCTAGAGAGGTATTACAAGTAATGGTCTTGAGCACAAAACATACCATTCACCCGGTAGCATCAACATAGTTATATAGACTAGATCATGAGCACCATCATCATCATCAGCTGCATCATCTCTCGAAACCATACTCTATCTAAGTAATCAGACATGATGCTCACTCTACAGACAAGAGCCATTCTTCTAATCTAGAAGAGTAAATGTTCTGAACCATTTTCTGTCTGGAAAATCTTTGTTCATCATTCATCTAGCTGATAATTATTTCCAATAAACTGTTGATAGTCTTCAAGGCAATTAAAACAAAATAGAACACAACTGTGTCTATCCATAGTAGTACATAATTACAATCCAGTGGTACTCTACCACATCAAGTAACACACAAGTACTTGATCGGCAACGTATAGTCACGAATAGTGGAACACATCCACCACAGTAGTATACATCTACTATCATACAGTCTTCATAACAATCATCTGATACCAACCGACACAGAAACAATGTTATGATGTAAACTGAATCATATGGGCCAATATTTCACTCACATCTGTGAGATCTGAAAGAATATCTTCCCTCAGAGTAGAACAATGAGATATCTGGACTATCCTTCTCAAGCAAGGAAGAATAATTGTCCTGTCTTCTGAACATGGACCATTTCCCACCCTGGGCCATTTTTCCTACACTAATCAAAGTGCACCCTGGAGACAATGTATAAGCCCTAAGGAATGCTTATCCCTGATTGTTGAGCCTGGACCATTCCCCACCCTGGGCCATTCCTCCTACACTAATCAAAGTGCACCCTGGAGAGAATGTATAAACCCTAAGGAATGACTATCCATTTCCTCTGTTAACCACAAGAGGAAAAGACTGTCTCGTATCAACCTCCAAACGGACCATTCCTCATGTTAACCACAATGAGAAATCGTTGTCCGACGAGGCAGGCCAGTCTTCTTGAGTAACCCTCAAGAAGAGAGACTGCCCTAGACCACTCCCCATGTTAACCACAATGGGAAGTCGTTGTCTATGATACATCAGCAATCTGGACCATTTCCCATGTTAACCACAATGGGAAATCGTTGTTCGTCATAAATCTCAATCCACTTTCCGAACAGGAAAGCATCTGTCCAAGATGGACTATTTTTCAATCTTGAAAATGAATGTCCTCAATAATATTTTCAGTGCTCCCTCCCAACCTGGGAGTCATCTCTTCCTTTTTCAATAAGGAAGTCGTCTCCACGAGCTCCAGCTTGAGTACGCAAACTCTTTCATCTTGGATAGAAGCTTTACCAAAATGTCTGCTTATCTGCTCATCTGTGGAGATATGTATTGCAGAACCACTTTCTCCTTTCTGGACTTCATCACGGATAATGTAATGCTAAATTTCAAATGTACTTTAGTCTGGAACACTAATTTTCTGTGAAGGCTTCATGTAGCTCTGAACAATAGAGTATATCATTGTTGGAAAACTGGAACATATCCATGTGGCACTTCTTCTGTCATCATGACATCTGATCTACTGAGAATCATCTTGATGTTATAGGGAATCTTCACCACGCTTCTGCTGTGCACTGGAGGTTCTCCACCAAGTTATCTTCTTCTATCTGCATACAAGGGTCTCTTTTTGGTATGCCTCAAAGTCTTGAGATTGCTCTTCATACACTCTTTATTCAATTTCTTTGGAGAACAATCTTTGCATTCATCTGATGTAGCACTCCAACTCATGGATGTTGCGGATGATATAATGACTCATGTAGAAATATGTCTGGTTTACTAGAACAAGTAATCATCATAGTCTTCTCCCTCCATCTGGGAGAACCTCTAGTTCTCAATCTCATAATGCTTTCATTTATAAGTCTTCCATACACTGTTCTTCATCACGACTTTCAGTTCCTTTGCTTGATTGCTTTTATTGAGTTTATATCAGGCTGACAATCTTGTGATTCTTGATACAATGACTGGTTGTTCTGGCTTCTCTTTCCTTCTTGGAATCTTCATGTTCTTCCTCGTGTTTAGCTCTTGGGTCCATGGAGTAGATTCCATTCCCTAAAGATTCCATTTCTTTCTTTCATCATAGGATCACGGATGTGGATGGACAACCAGGGATACTTAGAGGCTTTTCTTCGAAGAAGTCTTCTTCTGCGGTTGAACTGAACACGTACTGTCTTTCATGGCTGCTATCATGGATATATACTTCATCATCTTCAATGGATCATAGGATGAGCTCCCTCCTAATCCTTGCTTCATGTATGAGTGCATATAATCGGCTCCCTCCGTCTGATAGAGTCCATGCTTTTGTCTGCATCCTTATTGTCTTCTGCAATATATAATTGGCTCTCTCTGTCTAACAGAGTCCACGCTTCCGTCTTGTTGTCTTCTACAAAAACGTTATAAGTCTTTCTCTGACATCTTTTTGTCTTTGCTTCTTCTAAGTCTCTTCATGATTGATTCGGCGTATTTCATCCTTTCTATGTTTTATCTAATGATATCAATCCTTATCTTGTTGTTCTTCCATAGGTATAATTCTTCTTGGAATACATTATCTTTCAAGGAATAGATATAAAAGATATGTACAGAGACGATACAAACGAGATATGTACAAGAAATAAGAAGAGTATTGTTACCTTTAGAAGAAGTCTCTTTCACCCTACTTAGCCTTCTTTGTAGGTTCCTTTTCTTAGACAACTGACGCTTCGTGTTTCTCCTTCCTTTTCCTTAGCTCGGGACAATGACTCTTGAAGTGACCATACTTTCGACAGTTGAAGCATTGTATTTCTGAAATGTCTTTCTCTTGATTTGGCTTCCTCCTTGAACCAAACTTCCTTTTGTTCCTGAAGTTCTTGAATCTTGCTGTGAAGGCTTGATCATCGTACTTCTTTTGGGGCTTTTCTTTTGCACTGATCCTTGATTCTTCTTGAGCACAACAAATCCAAAGTTCTTCAAATGTCGGATACTCCTTTCTTGTGTTCATGCTTGCGGCAAATGCATCCCACGTCTTGGGAAGACCATTGAGTACTATGTTTACCAACTCCTTCTCTGAGATGATCTCTTCAATAGCTTGTAGTTGATCTCTTAATTGAGAGATT